>VZRE01001189.1:560266-590362 GCA_013396775.1 Cephalopterus ornatus
CCCGACGGGCAGGCTGCTCACCTGCGGGGATGCGGCGCCTGCGCGCACCCGGCTGCTGCCCCAGACTTTATTCCGCTGTTCACAGAATCATAGAATCGTTAGGGTTGGAAGGGACCCCTGCAGATCATCCAGTCTAAGCCCACTGCCAGGGCAGGGCCACCTGGAGCAGGTGACGCCGGGAACGCGTTCAGGCGGGTTTGGAATATCTCTCCAGAGGGAGACTCCACGACCTCCCCGGGCAGCCTCTGTTTCAGTGCTCTACCACCCTCAAAGCAAAGAAGTTCTTCCTCATGTTGAGGTGGAACTTCTTCTGTTTTACTTTATGGCCATTGCTCCTCGTCCTGTCGCTGGGCACCACTGAAAAAGGCCTGGCACCATCCTCTTGGCACCCGCCTTCGAGATATTTATATGTATTAATGAGATCCCCTCTCAGTCTTCTCTTCTTTAGACTAAAGAAGACCCAGCTCACACTGCCCCTCCTCAAAAGAGGTGCTCCAGACCCCTCATCACCTCTGTGGCCTCCGCTGGACCCTCTCCAGTAGCTCCTCGTCTTTCTTGTTCTGAGGAGTCCAGAACTGGACACAGCACTCCACACGTGGCCTCACTAGGGCCGAGTTCTATAACTGCTTAGAGTCTGCCGCTCCTGAAGCAAATTTTTTTTTTAGAGAGGGGTGGTTTTGGAGTGGGGTATTTTTCGTTCTTTTTATTATTTTATTTATTTATTTAAAAATAAACCGTACGCGAACAGCAGGTCGCCAGCTGCGTTCGCGGCTTCCACCCCGAGGAAAACTGCGGTGCGACAGAGAGCGCCTGTGCTAGGGCAGGGGGAGAGGAGCTTTTCCAGCTCCAGCTCCTGCCGCCGCAACGATCCCGTGGAGGCGGGTGAGCCGCTTCCCCACCCAAACCTCCAGCGTGGGCGAGCGTCCTTCCTCCTCCTCCTCCTCCTCCGGGCGCTGCTCCCTGGGGAGCGCAGGGGCACGAATATGGGTCAAGAGAGACGCCGCCCGGTCGTGACGAGCTGAGGTAAAAGGGGTGCAGTAGAAGGGAAGGGAAACTCGCCCTCTTCCCTCAGGTTAAAAGCCTGTGAGAGCTGCGCCGGTTGTTTTGATTTCCCAGAGCCGGTGTCACACCCGCTCCCACCGAAGGGGCGGCAGTGCCGGCAGCCGGGGCTCCGAAGCCCTCGCCGAGCCCCGGGGTGGGCGGTGTAACCTCCGCGTACAACTGCGGGTCCTGCTGCTGCCTGTTGTAAAGCACGAGAAGCGGTGCCCTCCCTGTGCTTCCTCCCAGGGTGACCTGAGCTATAAATCCCATCCCATCTCGGACGCAAGGAGCCTTTTGTTTGACCTTTCAAAGAATCTATTTGATATTAAGCCGAGTATGTTAATAAAGAAGGAGGAGGGTCTGCTCCTCCGAAATCTTCATTCAAGGAGTCTTCAGCTCTGCATTTTTAAGGAGACTGCTTGTGTTAATAGGGATTAGACACGCTTCTAAAGACTGGGGGGTCTTGTACCGGCTGTTTAACACACAGGCAAGTGTTTGAGTTTTATTAACACAGTATCACAGCCAACACGGCAGCAGCAGAGATTTCCAAAGGAAGGAGCATCTTAGGGATGTGAGCGTAACTTGCAGATACACAAACAGATATTGAAAACAAATATAAGTATGCATACGTTTTAAAGCTTCACACCTTCTGTGATATACAAAGCTGTCATTTATTTAATTCTACAGAGGGAAAGGGAATGAATCTTTAAATGGGTAAAAATTTCTGCATTTTGAAATCTTGCACTAATGAAACTCCAAAGAGTATGATGGGTGTTTTGTCTGGGAAATAAAAATTGCACCTTATTCTTCATACTACACCATGTTTGGGACAGCATTTTTTGTATGTACACCTCCCTGAGGAGGTGAACACCTCCCTTGTTTACACCCAAAAAAAAAAAGTACAAACAAACTCCAACCACAGTTTTTCCAGAAAATGCTTTTCTGAAGTGATGTGCAATGTTCCTGACAAGCATGCTAAATATGATTGTAATATTTAATATAAAATATTATACTAACTAGATTTATTATTAAATAAAATTTTAACTTGCCTGTAGCCTGATTTGGGAATGCCATACTTTGTGTGTGTTGGTATCAAATTTCCCATGGTTTTCAGCCAAAAAAATTAAAGACACTCCACCACACTTTCTGTTTCAGTGCTTGTTCCATTCCCTTCTTACATAATTTTCTCACATTGTTACTTTTATCTATACAGTGTGTATCAAGACTAGAATATTTCATAGCTGCTCTCCTGTTTGAATTGCCAACTCCTAAAAGAGGACTAAGCTCCTTTTTTTCCTTTCTTTCCTCATTTCCCTTAGTTACATACATACATAAGTTATGTAAGTTACATACATACATACATACACACACATTATTAGGAAGAGATGCTGATATCTAATTTGAGCTGCAAACATCTGCAGTTTCTTCCTCGGAATTAGAAATGTTTGCAACTGTAATGCTGACACATTCAGCCTCTACAAAGCTACAGTGAGCTTGTGTGGTTATACACATGCTGTGTAATCTTGAAATTTTTATCTTTAAGAGTTTGCTGCTGCCAGCATTTCTTAGGCGTGTTTTGGATTCCTCACATCTACTGCTTGAGCTTCCCTGTCTTTCTGAGTCACCTGTAGTTTCCTACAGTATTGTCTTCCCTCTTGTAAGGAAAATATAAGTACACGTTTTCACACATCAGTTTTACCTGCCTGCTTTTAAGTATTCCCTGGTTGCCCTTTATATTTAAGCTTTTCATCAGGCTATCTGCCACCAGGCAAAAGCATAAATGAAATAATGTTTGGAATTCTTTACGTACCTAGTGACTGGTAGTATGAGTTCTATTTGTGGCCCCTCCTGTTACCCAAATAGATTGGAACATTTGTTCTTAATATTTTTTTCTTTCTTCTTTGTTTTAACATCACACTGGAAAGAAAATAAATAAAATTAATTGCAAAAATCCAACTTAATGGACTTCAGATGTTTTCATCTAAACTGCATACTGCAATATCCAGCAAATCCAGTTTGCCAGTACAGACAGCATTGTCATGCTGAATCCTGTCAGATCTTCCTGTATTTCCTTACAGATAAATAAATACTTCTTGGCTGGTCTTGATTGTTAAAGGCAGTGGGGTATGTGCATTAGTCAAGGCAGGTAAAGTTCAGCAGACTGCCAGTTTAGGGTTCCAAAGACAATTATTTTAATTTGATTTTTTATCCAGGTAAAAACAATGTTAAATTCTCCAGGTGATCTGTTCTCCATTTGGTTTTATGTTCAAGCAACCATGCCAAAACCCCCCACCAAAGATCTGGAGAAAGAGACTATGTTAGATAAAAGTTATTTAAACTACAGCTGAGAATTGGGAATGAATCCTGTCTTAATCCTTTGTCCTGAGCTTCCCTAGTGTGGGCTACAAGTCTAATGCTGGTTCTGCCTCCCACAATCAAAGTGGAAATGTTGAGATAAGGGAATAAAAAAATGTTTTCTCTAAACCTTACAACCCAAAAGCATGGATTAAAAATGAACTTAAAGCCCCAGACTGGGAATGAATGAGTAAGATTTTATGGGAAGTACTAGTAAAGTCTCCAAAGTCTTATTTTAAGAAAAATATACTTTCTGTTTAAATAACATTTTAGATATTACCATGGCTGCTGGTTTAGAAGCTTTATTCAAACCTTCTGAATCCCCTTCAGCACTGATCAGATCCCACTGGGGATGCTGTGTCCCATTCTGGGCTCCCCAGTACAAAGAACACGTGGACAAACTGGAGCAGGTCCTGTGGCAGGCCACAGACATGGTGAACACTCAAGCATGTGATGTAGGAGAAGAGGCTGAGAGAGCTGAAGGGAGAGAAGTCTTGGGGGTATCTTTTCAATGTGCATTAATAGCTAGTGTGGGAGTCAAGTACAGCAGCTGAGGAACAGACCCACTGCCAGCTTCATTGCATCTGTTGTAAGAGCAATTTTTGGCAGCTGGAGCCATTACTCTTTTAAATTGCTGCAGATAAATCTGAACGGTGCTCATGGATCAGATCTTTAACGTAGAAGTCCCCATTTAGTTCATATAGAGTAAGAAAGCAAGTGTCCACAATAACTCATAACTTTCTTCTGCTTTACGCAGCCCAACTAAATTAATGTGTTCAGTTTTGTTGGGGTTTGGGGGGGCTTCATGACACCAAGCAATTTCAGAAAAAGTTTTGAATTAAGTACATTTTAGCAATTAAGTACTCTGCCCTTAAGCAAAATGAGGGAAAAGAAATAGTATATAATGTTATAACTTTTTATGACAAAATGCTTCTTTATCTCAAACATTGGATGACAAGAAACCTGGCCTCAAGCTGTGCCAGGTTTAGATTGGATATTAGGGTGAAAGGGTTGTCAAGCATTGGGACAGGCTGCCCAGGGGAGTGGTTGAGTCACCATCCCTGGAGGTATTTAAAAGACACGTCGATGTGGCACTGGGGGGGGCATGATTTAGTGGTGGACGGGGCTGTGCTGGGTTAGGGGTTGGACTTGATCTCAGAGAGTTTTTTCCAACCTAAATGATTCTAAGATTCTGTGATTGAGAGCTTCCTTAAAAATCCTTGACTAGAAATAAAAACCCAAATTAAAAAGCTGCTTTTAAATACTGTTGACCTCAAATATGAGAGGCCCACTCAGTGTTTACAGGGAGCATAATACTTCAAGTGAGCAGCGTCATCCCAAAACAAAGATTAATCTTGAGGAAGTTTTCTTTCGATAAAGTATGAAGGCTTTTGCAGTATGTGTTAGATGACATTATTTTATTTTTTAAATATATTTCAGTGCATTTTTATAATGTAGAATTTTACTTTTTTTATAATGTATTTTTTAAAATGCATATGGTGATTTTTTTCTCATTTTTGTTTAGAAGTGTAATCAGTTTATCTCTTCATTTGTCAGCATCACGTTTTCAGAATTGATGAATTGCTGCTATCAGTGTTTTTAGAAGCACAGAATTAATAAATGAATGTCTAATGAGTCCCAGCTAGCTGGCGCTGGAAAATGCATTTCCACTCTCTAAGGAAATTATGCAGGTACTGAGCTGAAGAAGCTGCTTTAGCTCATCTCTTTAGGGTCTTCAAAATGTCAGTGTAATTCCTTACACTATCCAAGCTATAGCTTGGATATATATAGCTATAGGAAACGGCTCATGAACTTTTACCACAGCAAATTCTGAATAAATTTATGAAACACCTCATTGTGCACTACTTTTAATGAGAAGTCCTTACTTTTCCTTTTGAGTGCGCACCCTGATTTTGTTCCCCTTTTTTCCACTCTCTCATTTGTACTAAAAGATACAGTTGTAGTTGTGAAAGGCCTCTTAAGAATCTGGTTTCTGGCAGCACTGTAAGACACGTTTGCTCTGTTTTCTGCTTTGGTAGTAAACCCTACATTGTTTTTGGGCAAAACAAAGGTGCACGGCATTAGCAAACAGCAGACACTACAAATCATGTTTCTTCACTGACAGCCAAGTTTAAATGCCATATTCATCAGATCAGACATCTGTAAACTTGCAGAGTGTGTTGGAAGGAGGTGTCTTTGCACCTGTGCTTACCTTGCTGTGCTGGACCCAAAGGATTCTGTGAGCCTGTTGGAAGCAGCTGCTCCCAGCCTGGCTGCAGCTGTGCCCATCCCTCATTACCCACGGCTTGCACCGCAGTCGTTTCTCGTGTGCTGTTCAAACTCTCCAGCCAAGCCTGGCCCAAAAGACGCATAAGATCCAGAAATAGCTCCATATTAGAGTTTTGAGAGGGATTATGAGAGGTTTTCTGCATAAAACTCTAGTATGATCTCAGAGGATGTTTTGAAATCCCCAACAAATTACTTCTCACAGAGGCTGGATTAAGATCTGTGGAGTAAATGCAGCTACAGGCCTGAGCTACAACACAGAAAGGAATGAGTAAGAAAACCTGGAATTATTATCAGTATTATGGAAACAGCTCACTGTTGGTATGTATTGCTTCAGTCTTTCAGTTGTATTGTATAGTTTGAACAACAAAGATTAGAGATGGTCCTGTAATGAGCAATGAACACAAAAGTGGTATAATCTTCCTCTGGCTTTTAGTACTTCTGTGGATCACAACACCGACGTAAAAACAGTTAGAAGAGAACACACAAGCCTGAGGATTTTGGCTAAGTCATTGTTTCCCAGGGACTGCATAGCAACTGGTGGCTACACAAAAAGGAAAGAAAATAAGGGAGATGGGGTGTCTCTGAAAATTCATGCTGTATTTCGTTTTCTTCTTTTTAAACCAGCCTAGGTACATTTTGGATGCTGTATTAATTTTGGCTCACCTGAAACCTTTCTATTACAACTACTAATTCCTTCTATTTTTATCCGTCACACATTTTTTTGCTATCTCATTTTCTTTTCAATAAAGCTCCCCCTGAATTAATGCTTGTGTAGGATTCAGAGGGAGGAGGCTCTGTTGGAGGGAGGAAATTTAATAGGGCTGTGTGTAGGAGGATGAGCAGGTCAAGGAAGAGGAGGTGAACCTCATGCTTTGTAAGGAAGGAGAAGGCTGGTATCAAAAAAAAGAAGAGAGAACAGCAGAAAGTGAAAGGAGCAGAATGACCTTGTTTTGATAAAAACAGGGATCAATGGCAAGGGAAATGTTCAGGGAGACAATCCATACAGAGCAGTAATGAATCATGGGAATCAGTGCTTTAGGAATAGGATGCAAACAGGAATAAAATGTTTAGAAGACTGCTGCATTTACCAGGCTCTTCCAAACTGCAGTGTCTTTCATTAGATTATTAAAACAGTCATGTACCAAGGAACATTCTTTTACATATTAACTTACTTTAAGAAGTCACAAAATGATCAAGGATTGTCTGACTAGATTAGCTGTGGTATTTTGCATATCAAGGCACTCAAACTGACTACTTTGCAAGGCAGCCAGGTGCTGGAAGACAGTAGCTTACTGTTAAGGATCAGGCACTGTGGAAATCAGTATTTCCTGAAGATACAAATCTTTTACATAATCCTTTCTGTATTATCCCCTATATCCTATCCCCACTAGATTTATGAAACCAGCGATTCACCACTGATCCGATTACTCCAGTTAGCACCAACTGAAAACAAACAAACAAAAAAACAACCTACCTTCACCTCAAAATGCTGTCAACATCCAGCTGACTCTGGGGAAACAGGACCTCTAGGGAAAATCTGGGATCTGGCAGGAGGTATTGGCAGTGGTATGAGGACACAGAATTAAGGAATTAATTGAGCAAAGGTAGATCTAAATAACTTCTGTAGCATCTTGGTCTGGTAACACTTGACCAGATGGTAATACATTGATAAGAGGTGCTACTGACATTACAGCAAATAATCTGTGGAAGTACCAATAAGGAACACAAAGCCAGTCAAAGCTGTTACCTAGATGGATACTCAGTGTAAAATGTGTCTTCTTTATGTTCATGAGAGCTGAATTGTGGGACGAGCCCACTGAATTGTGTAGTGACTTAAATACGATGTCAAATGATCACCCCAAACTGTTGATCATAATGTTATTAGTAAAAGCTGGACCACTGTATCTCTGCAGCTGCCAGCCACCTACTCACCTACCTGAGGGATAAGCGAATCTGTTTCTGTTAATGAGGATTAGACACCGTTATGGAAACTATTGATTTACATATGCCCAGATAAATGAAATTAAACTTACGGTATGCTATTGTACTTCATGAAAAAAAAAAAAAACCAAAACACAAAACCAAACCAAAAAACAGCAGTATCCTAGTACTTGAAAAGCTTGCAAGAATTCTGATCCAGACTATGACACATTGCAGCCACACTACCCTGACAATCTAGAATTATCTTTTGTTACTGCTCTCTGCTGCAGAGTTTCACAAACATACTTAAGAACTGTTTCATTGCACTGGTGCTACAATCCTGATGAATGCAAAAAGGCCCCAAATATCCAGAGATTTTTCAAAACTTAGTCTACTGGTTCTCATAAATCCTAAACTCACAGAGACATTTTCAAGAGAAAACAGTCCTGGAAGGCCAGAGACATGCTCAATAGGATTGTTTTAACCAACTATCTGCACCAGATGAAGAAGCTGTACACTTCATGTGGTGAAAAATGCCAAAGGAAGTGGAAAAGAATAGAAGGTTAGCAATGCACAGCTTTATTTTCTAAATTTATGGTCCATTTAGGAATGGACGTTCTT
This sequence comes from Cephalopterus ornatus, assembly GCA_013396775.1. Taxonomy (NCBI): domain Eukaryota; kingdom Metazoa; phylum Chordata; class Aves; order Passeriformes; family Cotingidae; genus Cephalopterus; species Cephalopterus ornatus. The sequence goes on from VZRE01001189.1 coordinate 568,493, forward strand.
CATATGGGAGAAGAAGAGAGATGGGAGAATTCTGCAGAAGCTATTGCACGACTTTGATTATCTAACAGCTGAGTAGGCACTGGAAATCTTCAGACAGAACTTCACCCATCATGGCACGTACCAGTGGAGGCACACAGACCACTGCCAAGCAATATGCTATCCCGGAAAGAGCCAAGAACTGCTGCTGCCACCGTAGCTTCCAATAGCAACTTCAGGTACTGCACACCGTCTCCTTCAGGCCAGGGTCCCCAGAGCACACAGACAGAGGGCTTTGTGTAGGAAGTTATTGTATCTCCCTTAAGTTAACACTCTTAGCTGTGATTCACTTCTGGACACCTCAGATATCTGAGGGAAGATTTAACCATCTAGGTTATTCTACATCCTACACTTCGATAATTCTGAGGTGCCCAGGGTGAATATTATTATTTTTTCAAGCGTAGCTAATTTTGCATTATAATAATACTTTTCATTATTGTTAACTAACTCTTGCCTTTTTTTTGAATTGTAATTTTTTAATTACTCTGCCAAATTTGCCACTAATGGGTTCCCCTTACACAAAAAAAAGCTAGCTTTCTTCTGCATGTTTCCATCCCTTTGTTATGTTCTTATGAGCTTGCAAATCTGTAAGCACTTTTCTCCATTTGCAGGCCAATGCGGGGAGGTCAGGATGTTTATAAGGACCTGGAATTCCAAAAAATTAATTTTCTATTTTAGTTTTGATTATTGCCACTTAAGCATAATGACAACATCCATCCAGTAAAAGTTCGGTTTCATTGGAAATTGCTTTTTTTTCCCAGTGAACCACCGCTAATCAAAAATGTATGAGCAATGCTTTCATAAGTAAAAAAAAAAAAAATAGTAAAATAGTCTCATAAGTAAAATAAAATAAAAAATGGAGAGTGAACAACTTTCTGTTCTAACGTGGCCATCTGTCATTTATAAAGACATCACCCCATTAACCTGTCTAATCAACTCCATTCTTTTTTCAAAGTTGGTTAAGTAAGTTTATGAGGAGACGTAGATGTTCTCTTGATTAAATCTGTTGTAAAACGGCCTCCCTGGTGTTCTGCTTTGTGTGCATTTACACATATAAAGGTAATTACAAGTACATATCACTACTGTAAATTCCATGCTTGTCATATTACAGTACATGACATTTTCATTTCCTCCTGGTGAAAATGAAATCTGATATTTTCTGTTCAAGCAGTAATGACCAATTAGAATTTGTTATTATTAACGTTTATCCTAAAGCACTCCAAGTCATGAGGTGGTTTCCTCCCAGGCAGTTGAATTTACAACGTGGAAAAAAGGGGGTTGACGTGTTGCTATACCACCTTCAGCCATTCTCCCTCAAGCCCGGTTATTCCTTCAACAAACTGGGAGATCCTTACAGAAAACCCACAATGCAAGGGAGAAGATCACTGAATTCAAGTTGAGAGTTGAAATAACTGATTCTCCTCAGCAGAAATGTCTGTCTCTCAGCTTTCCTGCCTGACATTTTGCTCTTGCCGCAGGAACCAGAGCTCAGTTCTCCTGCAAGTGCCTGTAGCTCTGGAGAAGTCCGAGTCAGTTAAGTTGCATTAGTCCTGATGCAATGTGGTCACTTATCTGATTCGGGATTTCTTCAGGGCCTTCAGGTTCCTCCAGTAATGGGGAAACTATTGCAAACTGACCCTTAGAAGAACTGCCCGAGGAAAGAAATCAAATAACTGTGCTCTACTGGAACAGGAAGGCTTCTATAGCATGCAGTCAAAGTTTATGTAAATACCTGAAATACCAAGTGCTTTTTAAATGCTTTACTAGTAACTTAGGTAAGTCCCAAATAGGTTGTATTTGATAAAATGCCAGTTTTGTCACTGCCAATTTCAGCATTAGGATAATTTTTTAAATTGCCTGACTCTTCTTTTGTTTAAGATAAAATACGTGTCCTCAAATCCTGAGATGAGTAGATTTACGCATATAGAGAATTTTTTTAAAGATCCTTCAATGGTCATGGAGAGCACATTTATTTTAAGAGGTGTTTGAGAACTAAATCTCTGTGAAATCTTCCCTCTAGAAACTTTCCTCTCTAGAGATAACTTGAGAGATAGGCAACACACAAATCCACAGTGAAGAGAGGAGGAAAGACAGCTCTATATCATATGTGGAGAGAGAGAGTGAGAGGGTTAAAAAAGAGCAAGCAGTTGGAATTATGTCGTGACACATCATATGATAGAAAGCAGATGACAACTTTTGAGGTGCTCCATTTGGAAGATGGAAACAGATCTCCTCTACTCTCACTGAAATGCCGTGGAGAAAGCTGGTAAAGAATCTGTTGAGGAGTGTTACAGTTCAAGAGTGGCCAGTACATCTTTCGACAGATCTGAGGGTATTAGAAATTCAAAGGAGCATAAAAATATTCAGACAAAAATTAAATATCCATAACCTTGTATCAAGCACAGAGACACGAGAATGGAGAATCTGACTTGCCACTTTTTCTTCTTTCCTCTTTCCCAGGCCATAAGCACCTGTATGATAGTCACAAAGAGGCAGCTGTTTCATCCCCTTTTTCTCTCCCTGGAGAAAACTGACGCTTGGAGAAACAAGGAGTAAGCTTATACCTCCTTTACAGTCTGAAGGCAACTGGATGTAATACCATGCAGCAGCTAAAATTCTAATCTAGTGTTGGCAATTTTTAAAAAATGAGTAGTTTTGCACAATTTGAGCTTTGCTTTACTGGCTCTTCCCTTAGAATTTTATTTTTTCTCAAAAGCAAAGGCAGATAGTTAGTAGTAGCAGAAGCAGAGAGTAGAAGCAGCAGTAGCAGACTAAATACTCTGAACTTCAGCTTGTTCAGGCAGCAGGCAGACAGGATCTTATGAGAAGCTCTGGATGCCTCATCCCTGGAAGTGTTCAAGGCCAGGTTGGATGGGGCTTCAAGCAATCCGGTCTAGTGGGAGGTGTCCCTGCCCATGGCAGGGCGTTGGAAACAGATGATCTTTGGGGTCCCTTTCAAACTTAATCATTCTGTGATTCTACGATTCATGGGAGGGTGCTCTGAGGGGCAAAGGGCCACAGAGACTGGTCCGTCTTGGAGGCCAGCCTCCTGAAAGCACAAGGACAGTCCATCCTGAACTGCAGGGAAAGGGGTGTACAAAGCAGGCACCCAGACTGGTTGAACAGGAAATTCCTAACTCAGTTCAAATGTGAAAAGGAAGTGTATGGGGCTGGAAGTGTGGATGGGCTGAGCAGTAGAAATCGGAGTTTTGTGGCTCTGAAGGGATGGATTTGGGTGTTACACACTGTTGCACATTGCCAGAGAGGCTGTGGAGTCCACAACCTTGAAAATTTAAAAAACTTGAATGCGTAAGACCCTAAGCAATCTGACTGTACCTTCCAAACTAAATTACTCAATCACTCTACATTCTTCACAGAATTAAGAGTCATACAGGCCAGCCAAGACCACTCTGTTCAGGGCTCTGTCCAGCTGAGTTTTTAGTATCCCTACAGAAAGGCTACTTACAGTTTTAACTTAGCCACATGAATTGAACCTAATTTAAACTTAATCCTTACTGGTTCATTTCTGGCAGCCTTTCTTTTCAGTTTGTGTGAAATGTATGTACCTGAACGTGCGTTTCTTTCTTGAAGGGAATGTCAGTTTTCAAATCAGGATCTGCATTGTCATGAGGATTTTAAAGATGGAATCAATTAACAACCTGATTTAAGGTAGAGTAAATTCTTTTTCAAAAGAAATACAGACTGGAGGCTATCTTTTAGTTGTTCTTTCCTATGTGTATAGGCAGTTTATAAAAGTATAATGTGATATTTTGCATTTAGAAGTATTTCAAGTTATTGTTAAAAATGGTGTCATTTTGAATATTGGCTATTAAAAAAATGAGATTTACAAATATTTTCTGGTACCCAGCCACATCAGAGGTACAAAAACCCTGTGTGTTGTTAACATGATGAAAAATAAATTATATGAGAATAGCATGGATTTTCTACAACATTCACTGCACTTTTTATTCAACATTTTATATAAATTGATCTAAAAATACTTACAGTAGGGAAGTGAACTAGATGACTTCTTGATGGCACTTTCTGTAAAATATTTCTGTGATTTCTTTGTCAGGAAATTTTTACAGATATGAGCCCCGGGTTGAGAAGTCTTTCTGCATAAGCCCATGCCTATTGAAATGCACTGAGGTCTCTTTAGTTAGATCATTGTATTCAGCTGAAAGAGATCCAAAAAAGAAGGCTTAGGTGTAGAAACAAAGCTTTACATGCTCTGGTAGTGCAGCTGTACTGGTTTTGATGACAATGTTCTGGGTTGTTATTTGCTCCTCTTTTATTTTAAGCACACTTGCAGTAGCATGGCAAGGGTATTTATCCATTTCAGAAGGATCTCTCTTTTTCAACTTAAATTTGTATCTTAAAAGGATACAAAATTAAAATAGATTTTGTCAGCTGTTAGCACATAACCTCACTGTTTGAATTTAATAAATATTGCAAATTGGAGTCTCGCTTAAAGAAAGGAGCAAAAATTGAATAAAAGGTTTGGGATTCAGCTGTAAAAAATAACCATAAGCATCCACACGTTTTTAAAGGCTTGAATTCCAGCATTACAAGAGTGTGAATGTTGTTGGGGACTGGATATAGTATTATTCTAGCGCTAAGTCCATTTTCTGCTTTTTGAAAAAGAATTTTCCACTAAGATTATGACTGCCAGATTTCCTACACCATTTGCTACCCTCAAATATTTTGGAGGCTCCCATCACCTTAATACAAGCTGTAAAAGAGATGATTTGGCCCTGGGACTACAGACATGCCAGTTCCTGTGACACTTCAGACACCTGGTAGTCTGAAGAGTACAATTTGAAAACACTTATGTGAGCAAATAACCGTGCTCTCCACTTACTAAATTAATTTAACGAGCCACACTGTAAAATTATACTGCAAGGCATTCATGATCCTTGAGATGAAACATGTTACTCTTCAAATAATGCCGTACAGTGAAATACTTACGCCTTGAAAGGGGAAAAAAAAAATGACAGAAATATCTTAATTTAACTGTGGCATCTGATCTTTCATATTTTTAACATATTGGCCTCGGACAACTGATGATTGGGTAAATAGACATTCAGACATATGCCCCTTAGACAAAAACTTTTAAAGTCTCATTTTCTGAATTTGAAGTGGGTGCTGGATAAAATGCATGAGGAAAGTCAGATTTTACTGCCAACTACAACATAGTGGAAATCTTCTTGCATAATGAAGTGTTAACTAAGTCATGCTTTTGGAGAATGATTTAAAGTGTGATTCCAGCACCAAGAGACTGTAAAAAAAGCAGGGCTCCATGGTGTCTCAGTAATTTCAGCATAAGATATGCTGAGTTTGCAAGGAAAAAAGGTGGGAATGTTTGGTTTGGGATTTTTTCCCCCTCCTAATTTCCAGTTCCCCAAACTCTTCCTTTGGCTTTTTTACATCTCATGCATTGTTAGATGGAATAAATTATCATCAGACTAAGTTGCATGATTAACTATGGCTGAGTTGGCAGTAGAGGGAGAGAGACTTTAACCTGCACCACAGGCAAATTTGGTGGGAAACAACTGATAAAGAAAATGGTCAATCACCTCACGAGGGCTCTTGTACAAAATAATCTTTTCTAGAAGAATCAGAGCTTTCAGAAAAGCATAATGAGCTAAAACAAGCTTGTATAAAAAGATGCATGATATCCCAGTTTCAGGAAAGCTCAACACCAGTTTTATGAATAAATTTTAGATTGTTCTATCAAATATCAGGAAAAAAACCAGAGAATTGAGAAACACACAGATAAATAAAATTTTGATATTCCACCATTTGCTTAAGAAAAGAGAGAAAAATAGAGAGAATACATAGAAATGCCCTAAAACAGGTAAATCTGAATAATCTACTGAAGTATAATCTAAAAAAGAAGAGGATTACAAAGCACAGGCACTATCTGTCCCCCTACCCTGTTTAATTTGCAGAAGTAAAAAATTAAGAGGCAGCATATAACATCTGGTCTCTATTCCCCACAGAGACCAGATTTAATTGTACTTATACTAAGAGACCATTATTTTTGTCTAAACAGCTTTCTGCTCTTTCAACCACAGTACTCTTAGCACCTTGGCTCTTCCTGTGCACAGTCCCTCCAGCCCACCCTTCAAAGCAGCAGTAGAAGGGGATGGGGATTTTGAGGAAGAGGGCAGAAGTGACCCACTCCCAGGGAAAGGAAGCTCCCTTTCCTTCCCATTCCCTGCTGCTGGGGCAGGGGGAGGGCTCCAGGGAAAGGCTGTGACCTCAGCAGGCAATGCAAGAGGTGAGAGGGGCTAGAAATGCAGTGTGCTTGCTCCCTGTTATTAGGAACGCTGGGAAGTGATCCATGCTAGCAGTAGTTTTTTCTTCATAATTTATGGGTTATGCCATAATGTTTTGCTACAGTGGGATTCAAACTATTCGAAGTATTTTTAATTAACAAGGACCCATAAAGGAAAAAAGCTGTATCCGCAGAAGAAAATAGGACAACAGGGAGCCAGGGTTCTAAGGAAAATATTGTCAATGAGGCATAAGGCTGCCTGAGTCCTGACTTACACTGTGGTGTAAATATTTAGGGCAAGCTAAATAATGTAAATTTGAAGGAAAATCAAAAGCAGAACATTAAATAGGCTGTAACAGTGCTATGGAAAAGCATACACTCACCAAGAACAGACACTGCCTGGCAAAGCACTTCTGCTTAAATTACACATGAACTCTTGACTAATGTTACTCCAGATGAAATTTAGGTTTGACTAATCTCTTCCTTAATACCTGCTTGTTGTTGGCAAAAGTAAAGAGTTATAGATAACAAAATGAAATATTTTTTTCCCCTGAATTAGAGGCTTTTAGGTATAGAGCTAACTGAAGTGAATTTGCCGTGGAAGCAGGCCACCAGGATCTAGCTCACTCTGCAGAGGTGCAGAGTTGGTTTGGCTTTTTTGCTGTGCAAGTTATTTCTGTAGATTTACCCTGTCTGTAAGATTTGCTAAACTGGAAGTGCAAAAACAGTTGTAGGAGTTATCTGAGAAGGAGAGAGGAGAATTTAAAACAAAGAGCTTGTGTTTTACTTTGCTTGTAGGGTAAAAACAAAGGGAAATTTAGGAATAATGTGTATTATGTACGCTTTACGACAGCTAAAATGAAAGGGAAGATTGCTTTTTTTTTTACATCTGGAAGGAATAATTTTCTGGATTCAAATACTAAGTAAAACTCTGATAATTCCTTCCTCAAATATGGAGTACATAAATAAGTTATACAAGAATACTGATTTTGTTGTGCAGTATATTCATAAACATTAGATAAAAAAAGAATCTCAGTTATAGAAAGCAACAAAAGTAGTGCAGTCTCTTGAGTCTTCCTTTTATTAAAATAAATTAGTAGTCTTGCTTGGATTCTCAGAAATAATTTCTATCCAGAAGTTAAACATGTTTAAATAAATTGACTGCATAGATCTTCCAAAGAAAGAAAGGTCCAACACCACTGCCAGATTTATGGAGGAAGTTTCTTTGTTTTATCTGGTGGATTAAAAAGTATATGTTAAATAAAACACGGCTTCTGTTGATTACTTGATAATAGTTTGTATGGCCTGTATATATTAAAAAAAATAGTTTGTATGGTCTGTGTATAAAAAAAATGCAAGTTTCTCTAAAAGAGTCTGTTTTTGCAGGAACTGTTTGTTTGCACCAGTAGGTTGTTTTTGTGTTTTTCTTGGTTTTTTATTAAAAAAGGTACCAGAAGGTTACATTTCTTAGGAACACTTAAAAACATCTTTGACACACATAGCAATAAGAAAGTGTTATTCAAAGCTTGATCATTTAAATAGAATTAACAGAAATCCGTTTTGTTCAGACTGGAAACCTGAAAGGATGAGACTGAACAAGACTCTCTTCCCTCCCCCCATTTTTCTAAAAACAGTCATACCCTGAAGTGTGGACTGAGCTGTGCAGTCTTAGCTCCACGTGACTTTAAAGGCGCCCTTCTCTCTGTCTGCGCTGTGCGATAAGGGTAGTGACTTCTCCTTCCTCGTAACCTGTATAAAGATCCTTCATCTTTAAAAAATTGATTTGATTTAGGGAAGCTGAGATCAGGAAAGTTTCTGGTACTTCCATTGTCCTTATCTTACATAATGATTACTAGAAAAAGACGCTACAGAACCCCTTCACGTTGAGGAAACTCATGGCAAAGGCCAATAATTTTGGGTGCTAGAGAGAAAATCTCAAAGCAGTTAACCAGTTTCACAGGAAACGGACAAAGCCAGAGAAGAAGACAGGAGATGTTGTTTTCTCTATGTTTCCAAAGGTTTACAGGGAGGTACATAACACATCCTGGCTTCTGAATTACAAAACCACATTTATTTCTAGGTGGGGGTTACAAGCCCTTATAAGGAGACAAATAGTTTCTTTTCCCACAAAGCCTTTCTGCTAGAAATAGAGACGCTAGACCTTAGTATTTGAAGCAAGAACTTCTTCACACGTATCTTTCAAACTCAGCAGAACATATAACCAGTTCTGACCACAGGAACTTATTTTGTCTGACATGGTGGATATAAAAACCACATTGCACAGCTTACCTTCAGCTCTTCTGCCTCCTGCCAGTCACCGAGCATCTCCTTCATGGGCTGGTCTGATGGGTCAGTGGACAGGAATAGCTCTGTTTTTACAGCCTCTGGTGAAGCCACCTTGTTTAGAGGTTTAAAGGTTCTTCCCCTTTCTTTACTCTGCACTGGTGATGCCACCCCTAGAGAGCTGTGGTTCGGCTTTGACCAGTGGCAAATCTTTCTTGCATCCTGCTGGAACTGCTTCCATCTGCCACAGGGGCAGTTTCTGGTGTCTTCACAGAAGCCACCCCTGCACCTCTGCTGCTACCAAAACCTGGACACATGAATACAATACAGAAAAAAAAGAATATAAAAAGTGAGAGGATACAAGAAACATAGGTGAGAATTTAAAAATACATTGAACTACATAGAGGGAGACATTGAAAGAAAATTTTAAAAGGGACAAGAGACAAAATATAGCAGGAGGAATTCATCAGTGATCTGGATGAGGGGATTGAGTGCATCCTCAGTGAATTTGCAGGTGACACCAAGTTGAGTGGGAGTGTTGGTCTGCTGGAGGGCAGGAAGGCTCAGCAGATGGATCTGGACAGGCTAGATTAATGGGTCAAGGTCAATGGTATGAGGTTCAACAAAGTGAAGTGCTGAGTCCTGCACTTGGATTGCAACAGTCCCATGCAGTGCTACAGGCAGGGGACGGAGTGGCTGGAAAGCTGCTTGTCAGAAAGGGACCTGCAGGTGCTAGTTGACAGCAGCTGAAGAACATGCGTCAGCAGTGTGCCCAGATGGTCGAGAAGGCCAATATCCTGGCCTATATCAGGAAGGATACAGCTAGTGTGGCCAGCAGGACCAGGGAAGTGAATGTCCCCCTGTACTCAGCACTGGTGAAGCCACACCTCAAGTGCTGTATCCAGTTCTGGGCCCCTCAATAAAAGAAAGATATTAAGGTAGGTGATGGAGCAAGTTCAGAGAAGGGCAGCAGGGAGCTGGTGAAGGGTCTGGAGCACAGGTTTTATGAAGAAGGGCTGAGGGAGCTGGAGGTATTTAGCCTGGAGAAAAGGCAGCTCGGGGTGCCGGAGGGGACCTCTTCACTCTCTACAACTACCGGAAAGGAGGTTGTAGCGAAGTGAGGGGTCAGTCTCTTCTCCCAGGTAACAAACGACAGGACGAGAACTGCAGCAGGCGCACAGGGGAGCCGGCACAGGACAAGGACCAGGACAAGGACAAGGCCGCAGTGCCGCCTCTCTGCCACCGGGCGGCGGCGGCCAGGGCGGGGCGGGCGCTGCAGGGCCGCCTTCGGGACACCGGGAGGCGGCAGCAGCAGCAGCTCCTCCGCGCTCCCGCTCCCGCCCGGATCCCGCTCCGCAGCAGCCTTCGCATCGCCCTGGCGCCCACCGCACCCGGAGAAGCGAGAACTAAATCTCAGCCGACGCTTGTTTGTTTCATCACCCCTCTCGGGGCAGGAAGAACTCCCAAGATAGGAGGGGAAAGGGAATGAAGTGCCTTGGGGCGCCAGCTTCGGGGTCGCATGGCTCAAGTACGCTGCACGTAGCTTTGGGGAACATTAAGGGAAATAAATACAAATACATGCAGCCTGGTCTCTGAGGAGGAAGGATGCTGCTTTTTGCCCCACGTTAACAAGCTACTGAGAAAGCTTGCTCTGGCGTGCCAGGGAGACCCTGCAGAAAAGCAAGCCTCAGCTATTTCATTCCTCCAGCAAGACAGACGAGTGTCACAGTGTGGAAGGCAGTTCTTACATGGTAATTATTCTGGAATATTTAAATCAACTTACTATTACCATCTTAATCCTTTTCCCATCTAAGGAGTTGAAAAATTCCCATTTCTGCCAGAGTATCATCAACTTTATAAACCGCTGCATGCTACAGACGTTGTTTCTTTATTGTTACTTTACTCGTTGGGGAGTTTTGTTTTCCACTTTTCTCCCCTAAAGTGGGCGGCAGAAGATGAGCCATCCAAACAACTTTTTTTGGGCTTACCACAGCTTTCTCTTGTCTTTGTCAGCCAGCCGTGTGGGTATGCAGACGCTACACGTGCCTCCCTAGACCAGAAAGCCTACACCCAGAGGTCTTTGTGCAGCAGCTGTGACCTTCAAGGAGTTTCTTCACAGGTGATGCAGCATCTTGCACTCACCTGTCCTTAGACTGGTACTGGGACCTGTGCTTCTGGGTCAAGCGTACATCTCCAGGGATTTGCACGGTATTCCAGCCTCCTTGCTCCTCTGAGGATGGCTTTGGGTATGCAGTCTAGGGAAGGAAATCTTTTTCAACATTTTCCCCTTGCACAGGTGGAGACCCAACACAAAGGTTCTGCTGTGGCAGAGTTGGCTGAGCGTGGGATATCCGGGGAACCCAGGTACCTGAGTTGCTCCTGCCTGTGGGCAGCACTACTCCTTCCTGCAGGTACCTCTCCTGCAGGCTTCCCTCAGAGACCAAACTGAAGCTGGGAATTTTAAAAAGTGGGGTTTCCAACCATTGGCTCCTGTGGCACTGTACAGCTGATCCCTAAGAGAGCTGCCAGTGGGAGGAACCACAGCCCCAGCCGGACACAGGACATAACAGCAAAGATCTCACCTGTCACCCATGGGCTGCAGAGCTCAGCAGGACTTGGCTGGTACTCCTGCTTTGTGTTCTTTTTCTTCCTGGAGCTGGCATTCACAGAGTCTTTTCAATAAAAGGGAAATACTTCCTAATACGAATCAGTGTGATGGGAATTGCAATGCGACTTATTTGTCTGACCTGAGGGTCATGTTTCGTGAGGTATTTCTGTACCAGAGTCTGAGGTTATATTTAATGTGTCCTTCGGGTGCTCGCTGGGAACGAGGAAGGCAGATGAACAGACATGTTTTAGAAGAATTGCTGAGTTCAGTGCTGGTCCTGATGACTAGCAGCAAGACACACAAGTAATTTTGTCAGTGTGTAATGCATTCAAAAATACATTTCATTTCCAACAGAGCAGGTGTTGGCTCCCTATACAGACAAGGGCACAAGGGAGGATAGCTCTGTGGGGAGCCAGATTGTTGCCCATGTAATGATTCAGGGAAAGGGCATTAGAATAACTTTGAAGTCCACGTGCCAGCTCAACCCCAGCTTTCTCTGTTGCCCAAGATGTGTACGAGTTGTAAATACCCAGACACCCCTCAGTCTGGCCTTTGGGTGGTTTTTTCTTTCTTCCTCATTAAGGCACTTTTGTCTTCAGTATTCCCATTAAAAACTTCCCACAAACTGCAGTTTTGATTGCAGCACATTTAAAGAGGTGAGTGGCAAGCTGGTGTTGTCCAGTGGGTGGCTGTAGCGTTGCTTTGCCCTCAGATTGCAGAGAAACGTAGCTATCTCATTTTGGTGATGCATCAATGACTAGACCAACCTTCAGACTAGCCAGGGAACACTTGCTGAACAGGTAGGAATGCATGGGATAAAAAGCTGTCTCAATGCATGACCATGGTCCTGCGTCATGTTTTTACCCCCGTCAGCAACTCAGCCTCACTCACTCACTGACTCATTCCCCTTCCCTGGTCAGATGGGGAGAGAATCAAGGGGGTAAAAGTGAGAAATCTCATGCGTTGAGATAAAGAGTGTTTAACAGGTAAAGCAAAAGCTCCACACACAAGCAAAATGAAACAAGGAATTAATTCACTGCTTCCCATGGCCAGGCAGGTGCTCAGCCATCTCCAGGAGAGCAGGGCCCCATCACATGTAACAGTGACTCGGGAAGACAAATGCTCATCACTCTGAATGTCCCTCCCTTCCTCCTTTTTCCCCTCAGCTTCATATGCTGAGCATGACACCATATGGTGTGGGATATCCCTTGTTGGAGTCAGCTTTCCTGGCTGTGTCCCCTCCCAATTCCTTGTGCACCCGCAGCCTACTCACTGGTGGGGTGGGGTGAGGAGCAGAAAAGGCCTTGGCTCTGTGTAAAGCACTGCTTAGCAGTAGCTAAAACATCCCTCTGTTATCAACGCTGTTTCCAGCACAAACCAGCTACTGTGAAGCAAATTAACTCTACCCCAGCCAAAACCAGCACAGCCTGGTCCTATGAAACACCCTAGTTCTGGAGAAGAAGGTACGAGGAGGTCCCCTAACAGCAACATCTAACCAGACCTTTTCCTTTAGCACCCAAGAGAGACACAATGTGAGAATCAAAAGGCAACATCTTCACCCATCGAGGCTGAAAGTAAAACCAAATGGGTAAGCCACCTGAAAATTCCACAGCAATCTAGTCATTCCAGATAAACACCTGCACACCATGACAGACAGGTTTTCTTGGTGTCAGGCAATTAAATTTTTATCAAGGTGTAAATCAAAACACCAGCTTACAAATTACTATCATAAAACATTGCTGGAGGTTATGTTTCCCTGTGTCTTTTCTACAGCTCATTAACTGTATCTTTCTAGAATATGCTGGTTTAGATTTGTCATAGAGTAAAGCAGAAATGGAATTCCGGTATATGGATGAGTTTTAAAATATTGGAAATAATATTGTGAACATGTGTTAAAGCTGCTTGTGCCTTCATTCATTGGATATTATACTCACTTGAATCCATTTTGTGTTATTATGCAGATGTATGCACAGACATAAAGCTACCACATGAGTTACAGCTACTCACTGTGTTTGCCTTCAAAGAAGCTGGAGGTCTGTCCTGTCAGTTGGATTGTCCACCTGTAACTGATACCCCCCCTCCCTGATTTATACATGCTGGGAAAGTGCCCAAGAAGGAGCTGGGCCATGTGCCAGTTTGCTGACTTCTTACTGTCACATACTGAGGTCTGTGAAATTAGACTTTGCTGCACTACAGAACTACTTAAGTGCATTACCTTGCCCTTTGAGACAAACAAATTAAATTTGCTGCTGCTGGTGTGTACTATGTTATACTGGGCACTCTGCCTTTTCTTTATTCCAGCCTTACAACATCAAAACATTCACTGAAGGAAGGTGGTAACATACTGTCTGCATTAAGTGACATTTTACCATGCAGGTCTATCTCCTTTATGTTTTTTCTAGTCAGGTGTTTCTGAAATTTCAGTAAGAAATAAGGAAAATATTTTGCATGGCTTTGTCAAATATTTTGAACGTAGTTTGGGCAAAGGTCAAGTGTTCCTATGTGGTCAACAAGTGATAAGCAACATTTAATAACATGCCATTTAAAATGTGTTAGTTAAAAGAAATCTTAAAAGTGCTGCTTTTCCAAAGGTTCACGCAGTAATATGCTGAATTCAGAAATAGGTACATTGTGACTGTTGTGGTAAGAAGAGGCCTCAGTGCTGAAACAAACGAAAAAGGGATGAGGTGCCTAGGGAGAAGAGGAGGTACAAATCTTGCAGAAACAGCAAGCAATTCAATTCACCTTGCATAGGGTCTTAATGCTTACCCTCACTGCTGGTCTTCTGGTCTTGGCTTCCCTGAAATTAAGACCAGGGGTCCATGTCTCCTGCGTGCCAGGAGTATTGGTTATCAGCCCCTTCAGAGATGTCTTGTGGAACAGCTGAGTCTCCTTCCCAGCTGCCCAGAGCCTGGTTATGGATGCTGCAGCATGTGGAAAGGATCCTCCACTCCGGCTCTGCAGTTTCAGCCTACACCTAAAGCAGCGTATTGGAAAAGATGCACTCCAGCACCTCATTTGCTGTTCACACTGTGTATAAGGATTAACAGCTGTTAGGACAGAAGGAGAATATGTACAGGGTTTTGTTTGTTGCAAGGGTGTTTAAAAACAGACCCTGTAAATCCTCAAACAACGGAGGCGTTGGCAGGGTGCAACTGCATCGCACTATGCTCTGCGTAAGGGGGAACTCTGGCCAGCCATAGTTGGAGCACGATGATCACAGGGAGGGAGGGAATGGGGCCAGAGAAGGGGGAGATTTAATAGAAGTTAAATGGACTTTCATGGAACATTTTGGCTGGTTACGTTACAGTAAAAACTTTACTGGTGTCAATAACAAAATTCCCATGAGATGATCCTCCCTCCCTGCCCGCCACCGCCTCAAAAAAAAAAAAAAAAGAAAAAAGTAGGTCCTGGAAAAAAACACTGGATGTCATTAATTCCCTATGGAAGTAGATTGTTGAAAAAGCATTGTGGCTTGTGAATGCAAGCACTAAATAAAAGCACTATACTTACAGTTGAGCAAGATACATGGGAAGTGCCTGACAGCACCATGTGTCAGTAAGGAATGGTTGAACTTCCCTATGTCCTGCACCTCTCCAAGATCTTATCTGACTGTGGTCTGACTCATTCGTGCATTTTCCTATTTGTGGCACCATGCATAAAACATGTTTTTATTTCAATACATGGACCACGTATGGGCCATATGGGAAAAGCAGTCATTTCACAGTGGTGTGGAAAAAGATGAGATGCTAAATACAGGCTGGGGGCAACCTGAAACCCCAAATGGGAGAGAGAACATAATCACGCACAGATGCAACTGTGCATAATTATTCACCTGAAAGGCAAAGACCAAAGGGCTGAGCAGCTCACAAGTGTCTCTAGGAGCAGAGACCCAAGGCACGTGGAGTTAGGAACTGTGGGAACCTGTGAGGGAACACTTCTGTTTGTTTACTAAGGTTTTCCCAAATGATGGAATAACCTCCAGTGTTTCAGTATTCACTCAGGACTACACCTGGGCCAGGCTTGCCCAGAATACAATAGGTGACAGACTGAATCAAGATGTGTTTACCTCCTGGAAAGTCAACATGAGGATTTTCTGAGGTTCCCATATGCTTTGTGTCAGGCCCTGCAAGTTCACAGGTTCACTTGGAAACAGAAGATTTTGTGAAATCGTCTGCATTACAAAATGATGCTACGGGATTTCATTTTGCATGTGGGCCCTGTGCTTTTTGGTCTTTTGCAAATATGTAATTTAATTTGAATATTGCCTCAGTTTTTGTCTTACAGAAGGGGCATGGACTTATAACACTGAATGCCTATTATCCTATTCTTCCTATTTGCTCTTAGGATGAAGCAGTAACCCTTCCTATAATAGCAGGCAGTGGTTGGATTAACAAGTAAGCAAAGATGAGTACAGCATCAACAGGAAATAGAAACTACTATTAAGCGAGCTGACTTCTGCGTGGTTTCTACTTTGAGAAATTTCTGCTGATTTCTGCCTTCAAAACCACAAATGCAAAGTAGCAACTACTTTCAGAAAACACTCTTTTCCTGTGTTAGTTCTAGAAAAGCCTTTCTCTTGAGAGTTAGAGGAAGAAAAGCATGGCCAAACGAGAAGCTATTCCTACAGAGCAGGCTTACCTAAAGATATACAGGTATCAGAATCTCTTGAAGGATGCTTATCAGCAATTACCTTGCTTTAGCACCCTATTTTGCAAGTTGCCCCAAAAAGGTCACCACAGCCTAACTCTGAAGGTCAACAGAGGTGGGCAATTTCAGACCAACAATGCAGTGACTGTCAGAGACTCGGGCACTGGCATCACCTCTTCTTCCTTCTTGAATACTCACTCCAATTTTTAGCTCAGGCACAGAATACAGAAGAGCTGCCTGTCTCTCAAAGCAATACCCTGATTAATTAATTCAGGAGTCTATCGGAAAGACTTGGCATTTCCCACCACACTCAGAAACCCAGACCTCGTAGGTGCAAGGGTAGAACAAAAGAACTCACCCTACTCAGCACTGAACATGCTGAGGGTACGGCACTAGGTCTCTGCCTCCATGCCCCTGAACAGCTTCTGAGAGAAGCCTCACATAAAGGCTTTGCAGCAAGGGAGCAAAGGCACACAGAGGGGAGGCATCAGGAGAAAATTACTCTTGTTCCTTTTTACTCTATGGCAGCAGGAACAATCTCTAAACTTCCAGCCAGAAACGATGATAAGTGTGCCCCCAGAGACCCTGGCACTGCTGAGGCACCCGATCAGGCTCTCACAGGGCTGGGGACAAACACCAGGCAAATGCCCTCCATTAGGATCTCTGTTAAACACATTTTCCATGAGCAGCACTTGTTTTCTTTAAGATTCTTAGGTCAGTTCTGCTAAAGCTGCCTTAAATCCTAGACGTCCATAGCAAATAGGGATGGCAATCCAAGTCAGAATACATAACTAAACCCTTGGAGGAGAGCAGAAGATGGTGCTTCTTTATATTAATGACACCTTTCAGATTCTCCACCATAAATGGCTTTACATTCCTATTGATCCTAAATACAGAATATGGGATTGAAAGGCAAATTATGCAATGCCCTAGACACTTGAGATATAAGACCAAAAATAAGAATATGTGTTTTGCTCAGTTAAGAGCTGTGCTTGATACCTCTTTTAAAAAGGAATCACAAGTCACTAGCATTTTCTTGGGGTGTGGGAGTGAAGGGTAGATGAATACGAAATAAAGCCCTCCATTCCCCGGGGCTGCTGGATAAGAGAGCAGTCAATAGCGAGCACAGCCAGCTTCTCCACCCATCAGGACACCTATAGGAGATCACCACCAAGAGGTGGTGTCCTTGCCTGTCTGGAGAAAAGTCTGGCAGGCAGAGAGCGCTTCCCTCTGTGCTCCAGGGCTGTTGGACAGCAAGGAACTGTGCAAGACCTGGCAGCGTCTTAAACAAGTACCTTTAATATTGCAAAGCTGATCCGAATCCAGCAGGATACTTATTAGCATGCGATGATCTCTAAAGAAGAGTGGTTGCTAAGGAAACCACTTAAAAGCCTGCTTTAAAATATTTGCTACATATTCAAAAGCCAGAACAATTTTCTGCTGTCAAATTACAACAGCTCTTCAAAGATCATTAGGAATATTCTTTAACCATTAAGACAGAAATATCCACACGGTTCTTCTCAGCAGACAGATGACGGAATTCTGATATGGGATATTATCTTTGTAAAACTGAAACAAAATCAGCTGCACAGACATTCCAAGGATCAGATTTTTCAACTACATATTCCTAATACAAAGTTATCATGTCTGACATCCTGATATTTTGAAGTATCGCAACTTGTAACTTATATTTCCCTAGAGAGTTATAGAATCATTTAGGTTGAAAAAGTTCAAGGAGAAATTCAGTTTGCACAGCTAACATGCTGTAAGTGGAGAATGACAAAGGCACAATGTGAAGGGTTAGGAACGTCCTGTTCTAACTCACTTTCCCTGGCATTGAAGTGGACATATTCTTCACTAGGGGCACAAAAAGCTCAGCAAAAACCTTTTTTTCTGTTTCCAAATAAACTGCTGAATACTCAAAAGCCATTTAAAGTGTCAGGATAAGCAATTCAATTATATTCTTTTACTTTCAGAAAACACAGTGTATTTAATGGTGTGTCAGTTAACTTCCCTTTGTAGTAGCCCTCATAGTGCTGTGCTTTTTATTTGTATCTGGAGCGGTGTTTAAAACACAATAGTGTTTTGGCTGCTGCTGAGGAGGGCGAGGGACAGAGTGGCTTTGTGGGTGAGGTCAACTCAGCCAAGGTTAACCCACCACTACTGAAATCACCAAGGACAGAAACCTGACTTTGGTTTTAATGACAACAGCCAATGCTCTAGGCATGCTCTTGGTCTGATCTTCCCAGAAAGTATACAGTGTTTAGGTATAGGAGTTTATTTTCCACTTTCACCAGGACAGAAACAAGCCATGTCATCTGAATTCAGAGGAATCCTCTGGGAACAGATTTACATTTGACTCCCATCTTTCCTAGGAGTCAGAATTGGTTTTAGAGCCAGCAGTTTGATCTGTGATTGTGCTCAAGTTACACCATCACCCTCGTGTTTCAGAGTCCCTTCTGTCTCTGTGTAAGTCATGAGCCCCGAATGAGACAGAAACTTATTGAGTAAGATAACCAGAGGAAAAAAGATTACCATGTCCTCCAGTCTAAGCACAGAAGGGATGTCACATGAACTCTAAAAGTACAGAGCCTGAGCTGGAGAATTAGGCATTGCACATCATCGGAACAGTGCCAAAACCAACAGGGTTTCACTTTTCTATTTCTTGTTTCTAATCAGAACACCTACCAGCTTGCTTAGTCATGTTTCAGCATTAACACTATGATTATTTATGCAAGGACAGTACCCTGCAAGACTGCCAAAAAGCACATTTCCCGGGAAGAAGAAAGCTGCTTTTCACCCACACCCTGAGGACTGTGTGCAGTGTCTGTCAGTAAGGAGAAGCATGGCTGCTCCACCAAGGCTGGGATGAGGGTGACGGCGAAGCGGACAGGGACCTCACTGATAGCTCCATGGCACCTGAACAGGGAGAGCCAGGGCAGCTGGTGACAGCAGCAGGTAGAGCCTGCGGAGTTTCTCAGCACACAACAGCATCCATGCACGCCTTTTTCCCATGGTAGCTCACCTGACTATGTAGGGCTGCCTCTGAAAAGTGCTGTGAGAAATGACAGCTGCTGCCAGTTTTTGAAAGTTGGTGTTAAGACAGTGGCTACTTCCCTTCACCGCAGCCACAGGATGTTTTCTGGTCTCTTCTGATCTGCTAGACAGATAATTAGCTAGAAGTGTGCCGTAAGGCAAAATTCTTCACTTATGAGGATAGAAAGTTGTAAAAGCTCTCTCACTTGTAATGTCAGGCATTGCAGAGCACGTGCTGGTGAGAAGAGCACAGTGTTCAGACCCAGTTTGCTCTGCATTTACAGCTTGATCTGAGATCTAATACATGGAGATTACAATGGACATTTGTTTTCCACCCACCCCAGAATCCCAGCTGCTGTGTGTTCAGTTACAACTCTAGGCAGAACAGCTTGCTAGCACATGGACAAACGACCTGCCCCCACCCACAGCAGTTTGGTTTGTTTTCCAGTTACTCAAGACAGTTGATTAAGGTTTTAGAATCTGATGATGGAAGCACGCAGGAAAGAAGGATGAGTGAAAAAGGGCAGAGAGGTAGCAGGAGAGAAATAATCACAGAAAAATATGTGCAAATCATGAAGAGAAAGGAGAACAAAATAAAGTAGAATAGGTGGCAGAGGAGGGAAAGGTCAGGAACATGATGAAGAAGCAAAACCAGAGGCAGGAAGACAGAAAAGAACAAGGGAGATAATCTTTCAGAAGCAGAAATTCCTTATGAGAAGAGCTGGAATCTAGAGAACTTAACTCATCCTTCAGGAAAAAAAAAAAAAGGCAAGGGGAAAGTCCAAATTAACCGTTCACAGTCAAAACCAAATATTGCATAGTATAAGTTCCTGCCACTGGTTTCTAATTTTTTTTGCTTCCTGTCCTCTGAGTGCTGCCAAAGGCCCTCCAAAGTACCAAGTGCTGCACCGTAGCCCATCCCCTTGCCCCATGCCCCAATCTGTTCCTCTGCATCTTCTTGCTGTTGTGCCCTGGCCTTGTCTTCAAGCCTGCTGCCTTCTCACAAAGCTATTCTTCCATTCGCTGCCTCCTTTCTCCAGCCACCTCAAATTCCTGCTGCTGCCACTTCAGTTGCCTCCCACTTGCCTTCCAGAACTCTGTAAATATTAGAGTAGTTCCACTGCACATAAAGGCTCAGCATGAAGCATTTTTAATTTCCATGCTGGCCTTTCACTGCAAACTATATGGGGTATAAATTGTCTCCCAGCACTTGTGCCTCCATATCATATATGACCCTGACGCTTCTTGGAAGCCCCAGCCACTCTGTAAAGAGCAATACCTGTTTTACAGGCAATGCGCTGGTTTTGTTCTCAATAAATCACTGTGCTAGTCTGGATACACCTCTGCCTGGGTCACTTCTGCTCAGGAGATCTGCTGCTCTTTGTCCAATGCCAGGAGAGCTAGTTTCCATGGAGCATTGTTTTTCTTCCATCTCACCACAGAAAAATGGAAACCAGGGAAAAACAACCTGCAGTGACAGATGACAGTGTTGCCATCCCCAAAAGATTCACAAGGTCAAATTTCATTCTAAATGCTGAGTGAGACACCACACTACTGGAAACCAGAACGGGTGCTCCCTGCTTACCTAACCTCTTCATCTACAAGAAGACCTGTACAGTGAGAGCTCCGAGGGGTTTAATTGATGCTTCTCTGGCCAGAAGTTGATGGGTTTTTCAGTCAAGGCACATTGTGCAGTAGGCAATAGGACTGCTTAGCTGTCCCCTGGTGAATACAGAAGTGAGACAGCTGACATCAAGCTTCTTTCAGAACACAGCAAAGGTGACACTGCAGCAGATGCTAATATTAATGGCAGCTTTGACAGGCTAAGGATTGCCACGTAATAACAGCACTCAATATAGATACATAGGTCCCAGTTTTTAAGAATCTGTATCCATAGTCAAGAGACCAAAGAACTTGGTTTCCTGAAATACTGATGCCTTTGTGAAGTCTCTGGTTCGGAAATTGATATTGTCAGTTTGTAAACCTATGGGTCCAGTATCACGTCTTATAGGGCTTTTTACAAGGTGATGTTAATCACAAAGAAAAGTTAGAGAAGATAATGCTCTTGAAATAAAAACAAGCAACCCAAAACCCTCACTTCAACAAAAGAAGAGCTTTCTTACCTCGCAAATATCTGGGATAAACTTGACAGTGGCCTCCTTAAGTTTCTATGGAAACTGCACTGGCTCTCTTTTTTTCTCTTCAGGTGTTTGTTTTCAAGTACTCTGGTCCCCAGCGGACAGCACAGGGTAGAAGGGACAGCGTGTTTCAAAGGCTTTTGTAATAAGAGACATCTGATTTGCCAAATTGCGTCAAAGGTCAAAGACTGTGTCGGTAGGAGCACAGCACAAAGCAAATGATCTCTTTATGCTTCCACTTGGACACGGGTCACTTGAGGAGGCAACAGGGCCTTTCTCATAGAAGCGGCCACCTCGGAGCAGCACACACAAGGGTGTTTTGAATCTACAGATATATTTTTCTGTAAAGACATCACCACTGTTTTCCCCAGGCCTCTTGAGCAGCCCAGGGACAGCAGCTGCACTGAGGCTTCCACCTGCCGACAGCGAAAGGAGGCTGTAGCCCCCCAGGTGGGGGTCGCCCTCTTCTCCCAGGATGAGAGGACATGGTTTTAAGCTGCGCCAGGGCAGGTTTCGGTTGAACACTAGGAAGAATTTCTTCACAGGAGGGGTGAGGAGACATTGGAATGGGCTGCCCAGGGAGGCGGTGAAGTCACCACCCCTGGAGGTGTTTAGGAGAAGACTGGAAGTGGCATTTGGTGCCATGGTCTGGTTGACATGGTGGTGTTAGGTAATAGTCTGGACTTGATCTCAGAGATCTTTTCGAAACTAACTGACTCTGTGACTCGGTGAAACCGGGGGCTGTGCAGGGACACACCGCCACCAGCCCGACTCCAGCGCCTCAGCCAAGGCCATTCCCCCCTCCTCCTCCCTCCTCCTCCCACCGCACCCCCTTCTCC
>VZRE01001189.1:590911-641968 GCA_013396775.1 Cephalopterus ornatus
GGGGCGGGGCGAGATTCGGTTGTCACCGATTTAAAAAAAACCAACCAACCAACCCTCTGATTGAAGCCGAGCTTAACGTAACAGTTAACATACCCTGCGGTCCTGCCTGCATCTCTGGGGTTTGGACGGCATACGAGGCAAGTGCACTTGGAGCTGTACATTCCTTTTCACATACGTCGGATCCCTCGGGGCAGCAGGCATGCCTTCGCTTTCTTCCGGGTTTCCTTTTTTTCCCCCCCTCTTTTCTTCTGGCAGCCTGGAAAATTTCCATCTGCCGAGCAGCAGCCAGCCTGTAAAAAGGGGCACCACGGATGTTGAACTACAGTTTTAATCGCTCACTGCTTTAAGCATTCTATTTCCCTTCCTGCCTGCAGGAACTGTTTTCTTAAATGCGTAAAGGTGAACAGGATCAGATGGAGCGCCTCAAAGCAGATTTCCATCTTGAACTGTCCGTCTTGGACTTTGGCTTTAGCAGCAGTGCCTCCCCCCACCCTCTTTTCAATACCTCAGTTCGTGTTTGCAGACATACTAGCGAGCAAAGAACAGACTGTTGTGTGTCCAGCTGAAAGCAACGCTGTTTGCATAACAGAAACTCAAGAGCAGGTTCCTGCTCCTGACTTGCAGAGACGTTTGAAAACCAAAACTGTCGTCAGCATTTATTTTTGGCTAGAATAAGAGGCCTTCTGAGAGTTGAATTTGATAGGGAACAAATGCATTAATTAGCTTGTGAATTTGGACTGATCGTCTGATTCATGCTGTGGATACAGAGGAATCTAAATATAGGCAGCATTTCATGTTCTCAAGCTGACAAGTGAAAACGAGGGTGGGTTTTGTTAACTGGCAGACTTTCAATTTGCTCGTGCTATGTTTCACAGAAGGAGTTAACATGCTGTTGTTACGAGTCAAGGATAACAGGAAAGAAAAAGCAACTCAAGAAAGTAAATCAGTTTTTAAATACCTGTAAGTGCACTGAAATAAGGGTGTGATATTGCCATCACCCTGCAGTATAATGGAAAATCTTGAAATTTCAAGTGGTTCCACATTCAACAGTGATTTCCAGAACATTCAGCCTTTTATCAAGTCAAGAGTTAACTTTTAAGTGCTAAATAAAGAAACCTTTCCTCTTTCCATGCAGAAATTGCATGAAAGGTAAACCAAGAGCATCTAAAGCAACATGCTTTGAGCTGTGAACAAGTTTAACAAAGACCTCCCAAAAGCTGTGTCACTGCCGTTTTCTACTAAAGCAACCACTTACCAAGTTACCTTTGACTTCATGTTTTTTACAAGCACACGCATTTTATGTAGCAATTTAAAAACACAATTTTAACAAATATTTCGGATCTACAGATGCACCTGTGATTGGCTTGGGGAAAGTAGGACAGCAAGGCAGGCTAACCCAGAATTACGATGTCTCTGGGGTACACGTGTTGCTCTTTGCTGCTCGATTACATCAGACTACTCTGCTGCCTTTTTTTTTTTTTTAGCGTTCACCATAAGCCTGGATATTTTTAGTTCCTTTATTATGGCATATAATACCTTTCACTCATAATTTTGCTCTCAGCAAACTTTAAGCAATTAAGTTAGAAATCCCTCTCTTAAAATTTTGTGTGGTTAGTTACAGTGATGTGATGGTCCAGTTCAAATTACTCTGGTGCAACAACATGTAGTTAATCACAAACTGCATCCCAAACTTTCACTGACTTAGCTTTTACTCTACGAAAGGTCAAATTAGCCACTCTGTACATTTTTCAGCATGCTAGATGAGTCATCATTAGCGAATTTTTGTCTGTGCTGAGCCAAGGGGAACGTTTTAATTTATTTGGACTGCAGAAGAGATCTGAGAAGCCAGAAGAAGATCTTGCTTGCCTGTGTTAGCCAAAGGAGTACATTTCAAGTTTGTGTGGCAGAGAATTTCAGACCAGACAGAACAGCAAACATGGGATTTGTTTGAGGGGGAAGGTTGTGGGTGCAATTGTGGATGCCCATGGGTACACTATTACTGGTCATTCTTAGCGCAAAAAAAATCACAATTAACTTTGCAGGTTTGTATTGAAAAGTATTGTTCAAGACCTCCATAAATGTGACAGAACTGAATATCCTGTGCAGAGGAAAAAACGCTTTAAAATCTAAGCAAATACATTGCTTCCCCCTTTCCCCCGGGGGAGCCACAGTGCAGATGTTTGAAGAGAATGCACGATAAGCTCATTTTCACAACCTTATCTCATATTTTCACATACTCATATTTTAGCAAAGTCCTTATCACTCTCATTTGCTCCATCACAACCGCCCCAGCCACTGAAAATTCAGGATGTCATTGTGCAGGTGGCCAGCAGGAATGCCTTACCTTGTTCTGCCTGCAGCACTCGGGTGAGATGTGGGCTGCTGAGTGTAGGATAGTTTCTCAGTGAGTCATGAAGACCGCCCTGTACTTGCTTCTAGGCAGAGCTGTGCTCGGCAGGATTAGCGGGCTCCGAGGGTGACATTGTTTCCTGAATGATGTAACTGAAAATTCCCTTTCCCGCGCTTCTTGTTTCCTGATCAGTTTCCTCACTGTTCTCCCAGACGTTCCAGCAGCTGCAGTAGCTTCCACTCCTGATCTTTTTTCCTGAGAATCTCTGTGAAGACAAGTTATGTCAACAGCTACTTTAATTAATTTGGTACGAAATGGAGGATATCAAGTAAGAAGGAGAGCTGTGCTCACATCCCGCCTCTTGCAAGACGAGAAGCGCCCGACAGGCGCCTGCTACACCTCCAGCTCTGAGCGCCATGCTTCCCGCTTTGATCCGGACGGGAGCGGCCGGCTGACCACATGGGACACCTTTGGCATCTGGGACAATCGCATTGATGAGCCTATTCTCCTCCCACCAAGCATAAAGTATGGGAAGCCGATTCCTAAAGTGAGCCTGACCAACGTGGGCTGCGCGAGCCACATCGGGAAGCGCAAGGAAAATGAAGACCGGTTCAATTATTCTCAGCTGACGGAGGATATCCTGTACTTTGCAGTATACGATGGACATGGTGGGGCAGCAGCAGCTGAATTCTGTGATAAGTACATGGAAAAATATATCAAGTAAGTGCACATCAAGTGAATGTGCGTCAAATAAATTTCAGCAGGGATTTCTTCCTTAGGACTGAGAGAGAATCGGAGGGTTTTACGTTGTTGCTAATCCTCCTAGATTATGTAGCCACCTGTCCTAACAGGATAGTGGGAGCATCAGATGGAACAGACATGCTATGAACTAGTTATTCTGTGTGGTGTCTGCCCCATGGAGCAAGCCCACAAAGGCAAGAGAGGAAAACACAATTGTACCACCATCCAGGAGATGACTGGGAACACAGGGAGAGTGTGAATTGACTGTTTTCACATGGGTCACTGTGATTGCTGACCTACAGTTTGCTTACACTCTTTTCTCTCTATCCCATCCCTGGATGTTGGAAGAGGAACTTGTATATTTGCAAAATTACAAGATTATGCTTCCAGTGCAGGTCATTAGTAAAATCATGTTACCTTTTTGCTGAAATGCAGCATTATTCAATGTGTGCAAGGAGGAGATAGGAGTATGAAACAGATTGATCAAGATGTGTATTTCTTGGAAAGAAGTTCAGTTTTTTGTTTGCTTGTTTGTTTCCAGGGAATTTCTTGCTGAGGAGGAGAACTTGGAGAGTGTTTTGAGCAAAGCTTTTCTAGAAATAAACAAAGCATATGAAAGGCATGCTAATCTCTCTGCTGATGGTAGGTAAAAAGATATTCTACTCATATGGGTGTGGACAATAAAGTTTGTCTTATTTGCTCAGTAGTATTTTAGTAAAATGTCCAGAAAAATGCTTGAAAACAGTTTTACTTAACACAGGATTTAGCTCTGATCACTTAAGTGCAAATGAAACAATTATGGTTTACCTCCTTAAAATAAAACAGCTACTGAAAGTCTCAATCATTAATTGACTGTGGGAGTTATGAATCTGAACATTAACATAATCATCAGTGAATTTCTCTCAATGTGATTCTGTCAAGGACTGTGTTTGTCAAGGTAGCAAAAAGCAATTTAGATTTTATTGTGCAAGAAACGTGGAGGGGGGGGTTAGTTTTGTTTGGGTTTTTGTGTATGTGTGGGAAGTGGTGTTTTTACATGTTTGTTTGTTTTGAAGCTGTTATTCCTATGGTTTAAAAGCAGCAGTGTCAAAGTTCCCCTTTCTAACTTGGCTGCTGCACCTGAGGAGGAACATAAGCCACAATTAATGCAATTGCTATTGCTTCCGCACGAACAGAATCACAGGAGTAGCTGAGTGTGAAAGGGAAAAAAAGCAGTGAAGAGGAAAACAAGTTTGGCTGTGGTAAGGCTGTGGTAAAGCTGGCAGCAGCCCTTTTAGACTCCGTAATCCTGGCTGTTAATGAAGTTCTTGTGTATGTGTCTAGAGACTAAGTACATCTGAAGTTCCATTTCCAGCAGCTGGAGCTTATAGAGACTAACTTGGGAAGGGAGATAGAGGTGCCTGTCCCAGTTCCATCACAGGAGTTTTCTTGGCCATGAGATAAAATTTTGAGAGTCAGTTTAGCCAGTCTTAAAAAAACAAAACAAAACAAAACACCAAACAAGCCCAATTAAAAAAAAACACCAACAGCCCACAACAATGAAAAGACCCCAACCACCAAACCCACCTTCCCCACCCCAAACGAACAAAAAACCTGTCTCTCTGCTGGTGCAGGCTCTGGCAAAATGACTGAGGTTGTTCCAGAATAGAAACTGTAAAAGTCTTCTCTCCAAGAAAGACTGGAAACCCACGAGCCCTCTAGGGACTGAAGTGATACTGTGTTCTCAAGCTGCTTTTCTTAAGCAGGGAATGACTACAATCAAGTAATGGAAAGGCTTCCTTCCCTTTAACTGCTAGATGAATCTAGGTAGACTCAAATTATTTCCTGGCAGGACAGGTAGCCCGACTGTTGCAGCACTGGGAGGGATACGTACCTTTCCTCTTCCGTGGTACAGGCTAAGGTATGAGGAAAAAATTCTTCAGTCCTGAAATGCAGCCCTTAAAGGTATTAAATCTATAAATTTCATTTTCCCATTGTATTTCAGTGGTAAAAAAGTCAGGAGTCACTTTTGTCCTATGGGGTGAGTTTTAACTCAGCTCATGAGAGAATCATCAGTAGAGCAGACGTGCTTTTTATCCTAGAGCCTCCTTGCAAATATGTTTTCTTAAAAGCCCAAATCCAAGACAGCATTTGATTGCTAGTTTATGTGCTTCTCTGGATCAGAACCTTTAATTTTCATTAACCTGAAGATCTATTTGTCCCCCTCCCTGCCCCCCTGTGAGTAGGACTACTCTTGGTTTGGCTCATTGCAGTGACTTCTGTTAAGTGTCAGAGTGGCTCCTTGAGGAGAAGGATTGAGAACTGTGCTTGATATATTATTCTGTTACCCTGAAAATGGTTTCCAATTAGAATATTTTGTACATGAGACTTACAGAACTGGATTAGAACAATATTTCACAGACAAGTTGTGCAGCAAGCTGAGCATTTTAGAACTGCTTGTAGGATTTTTTTCATATCATTTAGCTAACTGGTGCTGCCTAATGCCAGCAAACTTATGCCATGGTTACCAGGATACTGGACAAGCCCTCTTAATTAAAAAAGCTTGAGGTCAAGCATAATAGAAGGTAAAAGCATTGTCAGACATCCACAGGGGCCACACTCTGGCAGGCACTCAGTGTTCCTCAGGTAGGCTGAGCACCTGCAAGCTCTTGAAGGAGCCTGTGGGACCTTAAGTGCCCAGTGCTCTTGGCTGAAAATCAAGCTCTAAGGCAAAAAAATGGAGTAACAGGGTGTGGATTTATGAACGGATTAAACTTGTTGCATATATGTTGCTAAAATAATTCAATACCATGTTTTGACTGCTTTGTGTGGATATTTTTGTTGTTGCTCATGTTTTGAAAGTTACGTAAAATTTCAGTGCTTGGCATGTGTCTGTCAGAAGCCTAATTCCAAATGGATTCAGTTTGCCAGCAAAATGTCTGATTAGTTGTGGCTATTCTAGATGTGACAGTCAAGACAGTTGCTAGAATATCTTGAAGATGGTGGCTGGCTGTGTAATGGTGTGTCTGGGGTACACTGGATGCTCCCCAAGACTGACCTCCTTTAGAAACCTGGCCACAGCTGATGAAGTGGAGAACGATAGCTTAGTCTTGTTCCAGTAAATGTCCCTTCCAGAGCTCGCTCCTTTCCCTGTGTTGAGGATGTCCAGGTCTTTACCAACACACAGCCAAATTTGACCTGGGTGTGGACCTGGGTGTTTGAAGGAACCTAAGTCCTAGGACAAATCCCTGTAGCCAAGATTGCATGTTTGAGGCATTTACTATTTAAGGGGTAAAGACCTTACATAATGGCACAAATTTAACAGGACTAGAGATGTGCCTTGTTGGAGCCTCTAGCTACGTCTTCAAGAGCACAGCCCTTTGTAGGTCACTTTACAATTATAAAATATTGGAAATTACAGATGGAAAATACATAGCATAATAGTTTCTGTGAGCTTTCAATAATAAAAGAAAAAAGGTACTGCTACTGTGTGTGGCATGCAGTTCACTAGTGCTGTTGGAGGGCTGTGCTGGCCTGCTGGAGACTGTCACTCTGACAGTGATCTGTACCTGTTGTTTCACACAAAAGCATAACAAACTAGCTGTAGGCATGTCTGGGACAATCTGTCCTCTGCCTAAATCCTGTCTAATCATTAATAGCTTGGAGATACGCCTGAGCCCTGGAGCTTGGTGTTTGGTATCTCTTCAAAAACGCATTTTCATTCCCTTCAATGCATTTAAATATAACCAGTCACTTTCAAGTCACAGCTAAACTTGGGTATAGGAGGCAGCAAACGAAGCTCACATCCAGCCAATGTCATTATCCATGGGACAACTGCCACAGATGGGCAGAATTTTTGGGTATTTTTGATGAGCCATAAAAACTGAAATGAAAAGGCTGAATAGCTTTACTCAACAAGGACTGAAATAAGAACGTGAATTGTGTGCTGGAGGGAATTTGAGCATTTCCCTGGAGAAATGTAAGACAAACCCTCTTCTGGCTCAGTGCAGTCATACAAGGTATGGTTACTGCTCCTGTTCACTGCGAGCCACTGCTCAGAGAAAACTACAGGGAGCCTGTCCATCGCCCTCCACGGTGAGTGCATCCAACTCTAACCACATTGACCACTCACTTCTGGAATAGCCATCTTATTAAAACATAGCCAGGTATTAACTGGCGTGTCTGTATTTGAAAAGCACTTCTTGAACATTATTATGCTGAGCAAACAGCAAAAGTTATTTAAAAATAATTAAATTTTTAAAGTAGTGGGGTTTGGGTTTGTTGGTTTTTTTTTCAAGTTGCCATTCAAAAAATGATTTTTATTTCTTTACATATGTTAACCTGCAACACTGAGGAAAAGGGAGAGCTGCAGAAATTGTACTTAAGTATTTCATAAATCCATCAACATTGCAAAGGAAGCCTTTTTATCCAAGGACCCTGATTATTACCTAATCAAGTTAGAAGCTACTAATTACAATATTAAAGAGGTGTTAATTTTGCATATTTCCCGTGGGTCAGAACAATTCATATACTTCTATTCAGTGCCTTTAAGATGGCCCCATTTCAGTTGGCACTGGTTTGGACTCCCCATTTTGGTGTTATATATAAATATATATATAAAAAAATAAATAAATTAAAGAAACAGATTTGGCCATATTCTGTGCTAAAGGTGTTCTTCAAAGTGGCCACTCTTGCCATATATGAGGCAGCTGGCCTCTAGCATTAATAAAATTCTTTGGTTGATTTGTTAGTTGGTTACTTACCTCCACAGGGGGGAAAAAAAAGGTAGATTTTACTTTGGCTGAAATTTAAAATGATTTTGTCACACACTTATAGAAAGAAGGTGAGAACGGTGGCAGTTCCCCAGAAACACCAAGGCTGATTTATCTGTGGCCAGAGATGCACGTGCAAGCCTGAAGTGCTGCCCATCTGACCTGCACAGACAGTGCAGGCAAACCTGAGAGTGATACTTCCCCTGTTCTGCAGCCCTTACTCTTTCATCTCCAGTGTTGCAGGTTTATTTTGTTTGAACAAAGTCCCTGGGTGAATTTCCTATTTGCCTCTGTGTGCGTGTTATTTGTGGCAGACACTGTACCTGGTCAGCAGCTCTAGAACTGGAGGCCCTGGACATGTGCTGGGCTTCAGTGGAAAGAGAGATCTGCTTAATTTTGTCCCAGGTGAAGGAGTCCGGCGGTTCCTAGCCTGGACTACTGGAAGGTTCCCACATCCTCTTTGTCACATTAGTTGAGATGACTTGCAGTAAAAGTTGTCCAGTGAGTGTTAAGAACCTATTGAAAGATATTAGTTTTATAGTGATATTGTTAGGAAAACAAAATAAACTCTTTAATTGTTAAAACCAATAGATATGCTGATGCAACATATTTTGTATTGTTAAATAAACTAGCAGCAGCTGTAGTAAAGCATTAGAAATGTTATGCCATCATCATTCCTGTGGGTTGGAGCTGTGCTAGAAATCACATAATGCTGAATCCATGTTCTTGCATCCCTACCCAGGTCATGAACTGGTTCCAAGAAGAGATCATGAGCAGCATTTGTGTTTTTTCTAGAAGTGCTATTTAACTAATAAACTATCAAGTCACTATGTCCATTACCACAATTCTGGAAAATATCTTGACTTGTTCTTTAATATCATTGCTTGATGTTTGATAGCAGCTCTTCTTTGGGAGTTTGCACTCAAAAGATGCAGATTCACCCAAATGTCCAAATGTTCCCATTCTTCTATGAATTAAAGGCTATGGATCTTAACTTTTTCAGAAACTTCTTGTGTTTTTCAGCATAGTCCCAAAACCACAGAATGAAATGGGAAAGTACCAGCAATTCTGCATTAATTTTAATGTTTAAGTAAAATGTATTTCCTGTGGGGAAAAAAAAAAGGTAGTTTTACGTAGGTTCTTTATTTCACTTCTTCTAATTGTTGGCTAAAACAGGTATTTTACTGGTTCTACTAAAATTCCTAATCACACTGGTACTTGCTAGCATCTCACTTTTTATAATGTGCCTCAACGTGAGGCTGCACCAGACTAGTCCTTGCTTCAAATTAGAAACAGGATGTCAGTGTTTGCCTGAATAGTCCAAAGCTGCCGGCATCTAGTTTGGAATATCACAGCCTGCACGGCAGCCATGACACAGTCCGAGGTTTGACTTGGCCTGTGTTCACGATGGACGTGTTGGTTCAGTGTACAGCTAAACCAAGTCCTTGCTGCAGTAATAATACCTGTTTTAAATAATAACACAAGCTTAGTTAACACTGTTTTGTGAGGGTGTTTTTCCTTTTGATCCATCAACTCGCTGATTTCACTGCACAACAAGGCTCAATGCATCTTTCAGGGCTTTGTGCCCTTCAGTTTACTGCCAGCTCTGTTTTACTTACAAGGTGCTGAGGCCTCACAGGGTTGGGGAAAGAGGTTGTCAAGACCCCAGAGCGCTTGCGTTCCTGTTGCTGTTTGCTGGCAGCTGGTCAGAGATGGGGCTGACTGGCATTCCTTGGGATCAGACATGCAGTCCTGTCTCAGATCTGTCTCCATTCCCTGGGGCCAGGCCTGCAGGATCAGATAGTTGTAGCTGAGCCCTGCAGAAGCAGTGATGGAAAGGTATTTAACTGTTAGTGACATGAAAACAGGAATATAACTGGGGATTCACATTCCTAAGTAAGCCCAAAACTCACCTCGAATTGACTTGCTTTGAAAAACTGGAACAACTAGAAAAACCCAGAATGCAGGTGACCCACAGAGGGCCTTTCAAGGGGATTTGGCTGTGAATGCAAATGTTTTCCAGGCGATAGCTTGTCCTGGCCAAACACTTTACTGTAATAGCTCAAGTCAGCAGGAGCTACTGCTTTCCAGGCACCTCTTGCTGGGTTACCTTTGCAGAATGTGCAGGAAAGGAAGGTACTAACTGTAAAATGGGACGACTCCTTTCAAAAAGCAAAAAAAAAAAAGGAAAGCTGAGCAGTTCTCTTCTTTTCTAAAATATGCAGACTCACGTTTCTTCTTTTCAAGAACTTCTATTTATTCCTGGGCATTGTAGAAATCTAAATGAAAAGCCCTTAAATTTACTTGCACAAGTTAATCCAAGGTCCCCGAGTATAGTCAGCCAGCTCAGCTCACTGTAGGAGGAGGAGCACCATACCCAGGGCTCTGTTTTGCCCTCTAGGCAGTCACTCTACACCCTGTAAATGATCCCAGCAGTGCCCCCAGGGTAGGTTGTCTGGGCAGCCATTGCCACCTGAGTGCATCAGTTTGCAGGCACAAAGCAAGGCAGAATCCCAGAATCCAGCTTCACCTTTTCACTGGGATCTCCACCAAGTTGGCAGGATCTGAAGGGAGTAGCATTCCCCCCTGAAAAAGGTCAGTGGCCTGTTGGCTGAACCCTTCTTCCCTTGGCAAGGCTGGGGGAAGCAGAGAGGGAGTGTAACAGCTCTGACAGCAATGGGAGGGTGCCACAGACTAGTAAAGGAGGGATCTGGTGACCTACGTGGAGCTACAATTACTATTACTCAACTGCCTGCTTCACCACCTAACAGCAGGGAAGAGCCCTTTATGGTGAGCTACCTGTGCCCAGGGATAAGGACAATAACACTGTAACTCGAGGTGAGCTAGTGGGACAGAAAAAACTGTTTGCTACAGGCTGAAAGGAAGCCCATGTACCTTGCAATGCTTTTGTTCCACTTGCCCTGTTTGCATGGAGCCATGTTGCTGCACAGAAATACTTATCCTTTCCACTTCCTCTCTCTTTCCCCAGTCCTACATGCATGCACGTTTGCTCTATTTTTTTTTTTTGTATGTGTAGATTTAGTTTAAACTTAGAAGAAGTTACTTTCTTGTTATGTAGAGCACATGTTGTCTTCATTTTACCAGTTGAAACTGTTGCTGCTATAAACAGTTCCATGCTTGGAGGCAGTGCTAAAACCTCTCTTTCATATGACATTTATAGCAACTCTGCTGAACTCTGGGACCACTGCAACAGTGGCTCTGCTCCGGGATAGCATTGAGCTGGTGGTGGCAAGTGTGGGAGACAGTCGTGCTCTGCTGTGCCGAAAGGGAAAGGCCATGAAACTCACCATTGACCATACTCCAGAAAGAAAGGAGGAGAAGGAAAGGTACCTGCTGGCTGATGATGGGGCTTCCCAGAGCGTGGCCTTAGTCAGGGTGGGCTTGTGTTCTGCTGCTGGGTTGGGCCAAGAGGAAAGTAGAGAGTTGAACATATTGCTCTGAGGCCACCTCTGAGCTGGCAGTAAACAGCCCAGCTCCAGTTAACTCACTGGGTTCCATTTAGAGGACTGTGTATGTGGAAAGCCCTCCATGAACATAAACTGTCTCAACAGTAAGATCAGCATAACTAAGATTCAGTACAGAACTATGACCATGTTGTTCAGACTTGTCCAAGACTGCCGAGTGAGAACCAAGGCCTGAAGAAATACACTGTGGTTCCCAGGTCAGGACTCAGCCCACCAAGACACATCCCCTCCATGGAACCTTCAAACAGCTAAAGCCAACCCTCAGTCTCCCAGATTAGGCACTCCATACCTCATTCCCCATTGTAGCTAGGGATAGAAATTGTGATAGAGAGCACTAACTCACGTTCACTTCTTTTGTGCCTCTGGACAGGATTAAGAAGTGCGGTGGCTTCGTTTCCTGGAACAGTGTGGGACAACCTCACGTGAATGGTAGACTTGCAATGACGCGGAGCATAGGAGATTTGGATCTTAAAAACAATGGTGTGATAGCCCAGCCAGAAACAAAAAGGGTTCAGGTAAAAGAAGGTCTGGTTAGCAGGGACAGCAACATTCGGACTAAGGGGCATCATAGGTATTTGATGCAGGTGGCGGCACCCACACGACATGAGCCCAGGTGAAGCCTGATGGCCACGTTGCTTTTTACTAAAGAAACCAGAGAGCAATTCTAATTAAGTTGTTTCAGATTAACACTAAAAGGACAGAAAAGAATCTGGTACTAGATTCAACCAGATCAACTTCTAAATCCCATTTCTCACAGAAAAATACGTGATAAGGGAAG
The DNA here is from genome assembly GCA_013396775.1 of Cephalopterus ornatus. Classification (NCBI taxonomy): domain Eukaryota; kingdom Metazoa; phylum Chordata; class Aves; order Passeriformes; family Cotingidae; genus Cephalopterus; species Cephalopterus ornatus. The sequence continues at coordinate 603,017 of VZRE01001189.1, forward strand.
ACAGATAACATATGATATCTATTACTGAAATAAGGTGTTAGTCTGTTTGGGTCCTATGGTCAAATGAGTAACCTTGAGGTGAATGCTGGTACAAAACCATCACTGAGAACCAGGTGGGATATGGATGGGCCACCATCAAAAAAAGTAGGATATGTAGAGGCTTACAGAGTTGAGAGGAAAGAGAGGAGGAAAGGGCAGCTGGATGTATCTTACCATAGCTCTGTAGTTGTGTGGAATACAAATTAACCACCCAGAAGGTATTCAGCACAGTTGCCTTCACTTTGGCAGGCAGGCCCTCCTTTCAGCTCACGTTCTGTTTGTTACTTTTCTCCAACGCACCTCCCAGGGCCCCAGGAACTTACATTCAATTGGTGCTAATAAAATGCCACCCACTAGGCCTGAGGGGTTTAGGGAGTGCTATCATGTCTCCTTTGAAATCCTGGGTTTCAGAAAGAATTCTGCTTACTGGATAATGTATCTGGTCTTTTGTAATGGAACTGGTCTTTTGGCTTCCTAGAACTGGAAGCACCTTAAGACACTGTCCCCTCCAGTACAGGGAACGCAGTCTGTGTGACCCATGGATGTACCTGAGGATTCAAGGTGCGGCCTTTGGCTAGCCAAGAACTGGGGGTTCCAGTTCGTCCTTGCACAGAGAGCAGGAGAGCAGGCAGTGCCCCTGGAAAAAGTCCTTTGCAACAGAGTGTAACAGCATGAAGGCAGTTAATCTAAATAACAGCACTTGCCCCATCGTTGTGCATTCTGTGTGCCTTTATTGCAGTTGCATCACGCAGACGACAGCTTTCTGGTCCTTACCACAGACGGGATTAACTTCATGGTGAACAGCCAGGAGATCTGTGACTTCATAAGCCAGTGCCATGATCCTGCTGAAGCTGCCCACGTTGTTACTGAGCAGGTAATGCCAGGGCTTCTCTGGCACCATATGCTTGTTGGGTTTTTTTTGTTTGTTTTGGTTTAAAGAAACCCAAGTATACAACCACACATCCAAGTGAACTGGAGTTTTTTCCTGGGTCTCGCCACATCCTTGCTAGGCATCAGTTCAATTAAATTGCTTAGCTCACAGTCCACTGTAACTGCAGCTTGTTCCTGTGCTGAATATGTCATCGGTATAGACGGAAATGGCCGGTGTCTCACCGCGGTTCGGGGTGGCGGCATATCCTGTGGAAAACTCTGGAGCATACCAGAGTGGAGCATCAGGGCTGACAGTGTGTTTCTCCTCTCAGGCAGTGCAGTTTGGCACTGAAGACAACAGCACAGTTGTCATAGTGCCCTTTGGAGCTTGGGGCAAGTACAAGAACGGCGAGGTCAGCTTCTCCTTCAGCCGCAGCTTCGCTTCCAGCGGCAGGTGGGCCTGAAGACCTGCCACAGCCATCTTTCCCTGCCGTCATCCGGACACAGGAGAACATATCCATCTGTTCATAGGCTGACTCAGTGTCTTGTCCATCTCTTCCGTTCCCAGTGTTTAGAAGGTGCCACTGCTCCCTTGGCACGTAACGCCCCGTTGTTGCTTACGGCTGACTGTATTCTGCTGCCTGCCTTTATTCCAGTCGGCACTGAGGCAGCCGTTTGGGACTGTAGTCCCAGCAGCTCTGCACATCACTTTGTTCACATAGACGAGGCTCTGGGCTTTCACCTGAGGCTGGAGGGGTTGCACAGTCGTTCCATACCTCCCTGTATTCCCCAGGACCCATAGTGACCTGGCAGCTGTGTAAGTCTGAGCCACACCCTGGCTCCCTTGTACGTGGGGGAACAAACGCACAATGTTGTTGGCTAGACAGAAAGAGGGTTTGTTGTCTTCCTCTGCTGCAGCCACCCAAAACTCCCCTGTGCTTCAGGAGAAACGGGTGAAAAATAAGGGAGAAGTTTCAGAAGTGTTTAGGTTCTGATCCAGTGGCATTTGGTGTAGCTGTACAACTTCCCGAGACAGTGCTGCTTTGCAGGGCTTAATGCTCTCACCGCCATCATCCGTGATCCTCTAGCTCCAAGGAGACAGACCAGGCTGGAGCCGTGTGCTGTTGGACAGATGGGAACCTTTCTCCATTGGGTCCAAAGCCTGTACAGTCTCTGTGGACCACGCAGCAGCCCCCTGCACTGTCTTCTCTTTGTGTCAGTGCTTGACAGGATCACAAAAGAGGGAAAAAGATGCACAGTTTTGATACCCAGAGACTCATCAACTTGAATTTTTCTTTTTTTTTTTAAATAAAGAAAATAAGCTAATTTCAAAGAGTTTACTCTTCAAGATTTGATGTGTAAGACAGTTTATTTCTTCACAAATACATGAGGATTTTCGTGCCCTCTGCTGAAGTTGTCTGAGTAAGCTGTGATCTCCCTTGTCTCTTTATGGTATACAGGGACATGTAAAACGCCCCAAGCAAGCTAGAGAAAGGAAAGAGCGTAACTTAAGGTAGTTTTTTTAAGTTTTAGGTATTGTTTCTAGGAGGTGTCAGATATTCAGACACCACAAGATAGATTTATACTTGAAGGAGGTGTTTCCACTTCTCTTGCTGTGGGGAGTCTGTGTCCAGTCAGGCATGGGGGGACCTGAGCTTTGAGCCAGCTCATTTTGCTGCTATGACATGGACTGCAGGTGACATGTTGGCAGCAGGTGAAGATCTGTCCCAGCATGTCTTGTTCAGACCTCCTTCTTCCCCCATTTCACATCAGGTGTGCAGCTCCTGCGGCCTCTGGGTCACCCTGTTGCAATGAAATATGGGCAGAGAAAAATTGGTCTTTTCTCAGGCTTGCTGCAGTATTTCTCATTCTATAGATGTTTCCAACTGTACAGCTGTAAAACTGAAAGAGGCAAAAGATACTAAGTCACCTTGCAAAAAAAATTTCTGAGGTGCCTGGCATGATCTTCATTATCCAGTGTGAAGCACTTATCTTTCTTACTTTTATCCCTTTCCTTTTAGTCCAGGGTTACTTAGTCGCTTAGGCAGTCATTCCACACATTTTTCCTTGCCTCTGGTCAAAGACCTCGCAGCACCCAGCAGAGAACCGCGATGTACTGACACCATTAGGTACTTGGTGTTTGGAGTGTGCTGGTTTTGTCCCATCACTTGGTGTGTTACATAGTGTATATAATGTATATATTCAGTTTATAAGCACAGAGAGCTTGTGAATCTGTGTGTATAAATCTGTTGTATGGTGCCCAGGTCTTTCTAATGAGCACTCCACTGTTGTACAATCATAATTCCTTCTGTTGCTCAGATTTTCCCCAGGGCTGGGGTTTGGTGTTTGCCTGAGGTCAGAATGGTTGCTGATCCTGGGGCTCAGCCTGGCTTACGTGAGACTGGGACAGCACTTTTAGTTGGTACCAGCAAGAGCAAGTTCTCAGTCTGCAGCAAGTTTGAGGATTTCCACAACCCATTTGTGACAAAAAAAGCAAAACACAGCCTCTCACGAGCACTTGAGGAGACACTGCACCTGACAGAGGTTCAGAGAGCTGCTCTGGTTTGTGCTGCAGCAGGAACACCTGACAGTCTTCCTCCTGCCCGAGTGTCCTGCTAAAACAGCAAGTCTGGTAGTTCCTAGCAAAGGGTTAACCACAGCAGGCAGCAGTTACTCCAGGCACAGGGAAGGGTTGGAGTCAGCCTCTGGAGAGGGAGTTGGGGGGGTGGCCTTGGTATCAAGTGTCGGACCCACTTGAGGGGCACTGCAGGGCTTTGGACAAGCTCCAGAGACACTGACCTGTTCCAAATGCTGCTCCTTTCAGTTTAGCCAGCTAGCCATCCATCCAGACAGGAGACACCAAGGGCTGAGGGTGTTCGTGACAAGTAACACAGATTTGGTTTTTTTATGAGCAGTGCTGGGTACTTGCCAAGCTGAATGCATGGTATTAAATGCAGGCTGCTAATGAAAAACACTGCAAATGAAGAGCAGGTGCTCTGAGAGTGACCTGGCAGCTAAAACAGCTTCTAAACATTTACCCAGATGTAACATGAAGTCAGAGTTTTCCTTCTCACTGGAGATTTCTGGGGCTTTTTTTTTTCTTTTACCCCAGTGTGGTTGTCTGATTGCATAGAGAATAAAAGCAGTTGGAGGTTTTTATTTCTCCTAATAGAGTGGCTATCCATAACTTCTTTTGAATTTTATAAAGGAAGGGATAAGGCAAACTCTGTGAAATGGATGATCAGATAAAGATGGTTGTTGCTATTACTGCTTTTGTACAATCACAGAAACACTCAGATTGGGAAGGACTTCTGGGCATTATCTCACCTCCTGTCTTTACCAGTCCATTATTTTGGGTGGCCCCTTAATAGCTCTGTTCCCTCTCAGTTCACGTACAGGGGCTCCCAGCTCACCACCATCCCACTTCCTCATGCTCCCCTGGTCACATGGGAAGAAACAGGGTGCACCATGCAGCATGTGCCTGGGGCAGGAGAGGACTGGGGCACCTCTGATAGCCAAGGGGCCCATAGGGATGAGGAGGTAGAGAGATCAGCTTCAAAGTTTTGGACCCAAGAAGACACTGTCTCCACAGCTGGTGTATCCATAACCAGGCAGCACATTGCTGCCAAGCTGTTACGATGCTGGGACACTTTGAATCGCTGTCCTTCACATAGCCTATGTGCACAGGACAGCCTCTGAATCTTCGGAGACCTCATCTTCATGTAGACCTGCGTATGGCTCCCAGCACTGCTGATTCTCTCAGGTACTGGATGCCCTCATCTCCGTCAGTCCCCTCTGCAGGGGAGTTCACAAGACTGTCCTCACACTTGGGAAGAGCCATCTCCAGAGACTGCAAATTTTCCAGCTCCTCTTTCAATTCCCCAATTCCTAGCAAGGGATCCCAGCTGTTGGGCTTCCTTACCTTCCAGTTTCTCACTGTCAGTCCTGTTACCCCACCCAGCTGTTGGATCAGCCAGGCAGCAGTCTGCTCCCCTGGAGTCCTGTAATCTTCCCGCGTGGCTCAAAGCTCCAATGGGGTCAGGGACACGGTAGTTTCTGCTTATTGTCTGAATTCACTCACTCCTTCCTCCAATTTATTTGTTGGAGGACTGGCATCTTGATCAAACCTTTCCTCTTCTTCCTCCTTCCTTACTTAATCGATGATATGGACCTGTTTTTTTCCTTGACGGCAGTTTCTTTTTCACTCCTGGGGCAATTCCTGTAGTTGCTCCTGTTGTTTGGGTCGTGCCTCAACCACAGCCCCCTGAGAGCACTGAACTGTGGCTCCACAGGCAAAGGCCAGGCCCCAGCACAGGGTGAGGAGCTGCTGGTTTTCACTGGGGTAAGGCCAGGCCCCCTTCCATCAGGTGACACATGAGTTTGCCAGGGTTGCTTGCCTGTTCAGGTGCAAAGTCACAGGCTATAAAAGCTGGTATCTGTCCTAGGAACTTGCCGAAATCCTTCCACGTGCCCTGCCACCCAGGGAATGCTGCTTCAGGGCGCATTTCAGTATTGCCTCACCCAAAACCTTCTCTTACACCATGACACTGGATTCCACCAACCCTCAACATGCCACCACTGTTGATTAGTACTGTTAACAGCTCATGCGGGCGTGAACAAGAACCTCTGGAACCTGCACAGTCATCCACATCCATCCCGAGTAGGGAGAGGGAGATGAATTCCCTCGTCCTCTTGTGGAGATGAGACTGCTCCCACAGAACAGCAAGGCCATCAATGCCAGGGACAAAGCCCAGAGCCATTGTTTGTACTAATGTGTTCCCAAGTTCAGCAAAATAAAGAGATAAGCAGTGCAGCCAACACACTCCATGACTCACGCAGGAGCTTCCCACTCAGTAGCTGCTGTAGCTGTAGCACACTTGAAACAAAGCTGCCCTTGTCTTGTGCCTCACATCGGTGCCAAAAAGGACCATGGAGGGTTGACCTTGTCTGGACATCAGGTGGTCACCAAGCTGCTCTATCAGTCCCCTTCTCAGCAGGATGGGATGGAGGGAGGAAATAAAAAGGAAAAAGCCCCACATTGGCCAAGACGAAAGGTATTTTAATGAAGTGGATTAAATAAAGATTTAGTCTTTACCATCAGCTGGCAGTGTCTGGCCACTTCCTGGGATGTAGGGCTTCAAGCACACAGTGGTTGCTCTAGAAGACAGATGTAATAACAAATGCTTTCCCCCTCCTAACTTTTTTTGCAGGGCAGGGTGAGGGGGGAATGTTGGACAGACAGTGCTGATGCTGTGGGAGCACCGCTCAGCAGTAGCCAAAACACTGGTGTGTCACCAGCCCCTTAGTAGGTACCAATGCCCAGCCCAGCACCGTGGGGGTGCTGTGGGGAATGAGCTCCATCCCAGCCAGACCCTCTGCACACTTCTAGGTTTTCTTCTATCTGGTCACTAAGCCTCCTGCTGCCTGTAGCAGCTCTGCAAGCAACCAGCTGTACACCCCAGGGACCAGCAAAATGCTCCTGCACAGCAGAGAGCTCCTTTCAGCTTGAGGACAAAAAGCAAATTGTCCTAACAACAGCAGCTGCCTGTCAGAGAGGTTTATTATTCCAGGGCATCGAAGGATCTCACACTTTGAATGAAAAGAAATGGAAACTATTTGCTCTCTAGCTCACTATCTTTCTTGTGCATCTGATATTTCAACAAAAAGAATATTTTTTGTTTATTGCAGGCTGAATCAAACATTAAGGGTGACCTACTGATCAGACTGTAACAAGTGTTTGCTTTTCCCCTGCCTTTTAGGGAATAGATTCCAAAACCCAATGGATCTGATAAGAGTATTTTTTTGCCTGAACACTCCCCCTGGAGCAGGGCAATCTCTCACTGTGCAGGCACTGCAGGAGGGGGAGTTGTGGGTGCAGAAAGGCAAAAAATGCTGTCCAGCTGGGTACTCCTTTTTACTGTAAGGATATGGAAGGCGAGGGGGGACCTCATGTTGTGGAGGACTTACCAGGAGCGGTGTTCACAGAGCAGCTGAACAGAAACAGACAGCAGGTGTTCAGAAACCAGCTTAGTCGCTGCCAGCTGGAAAGGAAGCGGGGGGTCGTGCTTTATAGAGGGAACTCGGAAAAATGTCATTTGGAGCCTTGACTTAGTAGAGCTGATCTCTCTGGGTGCTGAACACAGTGCAAGAGACTGAAACGGGGATGAGATCCAGTAGTTCATTTAGTATGGGCCTGCACTGCAGTCAGTCCCTTTGGACCGAAATGCTCACGGCTGGAGAATTATCATGGCACTTGTGCTTGAGCTGGAGAATAGGGGTGTGGAGAGAATTCACTATCGCTGCATTTTACATACTTGAGGGAAATAAAAATTATGAGGAGCTTAGACTCACCACAGGATCTCTGCTGACTTCCACAGGATCAGGGTATCAGGCCACATTTTCTGTCTCAGCAGGTGGATGTGCTGTGGTCAAAGGCACTGGGATTTCTACCTAAGGGAGAAGCACAAAACAACAGATACCAGTGAAACTGGTTTGATATGAATTTTTCTTGAACAACAGTCAACTGGGCACTGCCTAGGTCACTGGTCACTCACCCAGCAAGCTGAATGGATGGTACAGCAGCACTCTGGGTATTCCTTGGTTCCGAAGCTGCTGCTCTCCATGCAGAGATATCCATCAGGACCCAGGACATCGAGTGCTTGGGCAGTGGTGTGTGTCACAACTTTCTACAGACTCAAGTGCAATTGCATACATTCATTGCATAGCTTGCCTTAGGACCGTGTGTAATTCCTGTGGTTTGATGTTTATCTTTGATGTAATCATTGCCCAAATTTCATCTACTACTACATTTTATAGAGCTGTCCATTTCCCCCTTTTTTTTTTTCTTTAAAAGTATTTGTTCATTTTCATCAACTCCAAGCTACAGTGGAGGAGATAAGTCTGTACTGGAACGCTTACAAGATCTTGTAATAAAGAATTTGCTTCTAGAAGTTGTGTCACTACCAATGGATTTTTCTCCTTTGCCTGCACTGCAAACTACCAGAAAAGTTTCATCTTCTCAAGCTGTGTCACGACTGTCCTGTTAAGCCCCCAGCCTCAGCCCCTGCCATAAAAAGCATGTGATAACCAAGGCTTTGCCTGCAAAGACATTCTCCCAGTGATAACCAGTGCACAGTACCTTCTGTCTCTGGGTTTTGCTGCATCAGGGTGACATGTTCTAACTTGCTATTTTTGTCTGCCTGGGCGGCTGTCACGGTGAGCAATGTCATCCTGTGACACAGTGCAGAGAAACAAATTGGGCCTCCTCAGGAAAAGAGTGTATTTTTGCTTCTTCATGAATTCAAGATTTTTCTGTTATACTTTAAACAATTTTAAGGAGAAAATAAGAGCCAAGGGGTCTTATTTTATTTTAAAATAAGAGCCAACTCATCTGCAGAAGTAGCCCTGAGATCACTAGTATTTTTAATTAGTACAGATTTTTCCAGCTGGGCTCAAACCTATTTGACTCTCTCTCCTGTGAAATAAGCAGCCTTGACTTCACTGAAGTCTTAGCAGCTTCCTATAGCTGAGCCCCAGCTCTCCCTTTCAGGACCAAAGTGAGTCTTTTTTTTTTTTCACTGAGCTAATCCCAGGGTCTTTTTTGTTATCCTTTGTGGCCAATCCACGTCTCAGCTCAGTTTGGAGCTGATCAGCTCTTAGATACACGCACGTACCCCGTGGTGGTATCGCAATCACTGCTCAGACGGGTGAATTTTGAGAGCTTGGGTAGTGTGTCGGGAAACTTGCTGGGCAGCTCTGCCCTTTCACAGTAGTTGGGAAATGGCTCCCAGGTTACTCTGCAGTCGGAGCATTTCTCCTGTAACGAGCATCCCTGTGACCTGCTGCTTTGCGTGCAGGAGAGGAGGAGAGCAGCTAGCTCCCAGCAGCACCACGGCGGTTCCCCACCCAGCTTCATCAAGACGGTCTGGGGAGAGTCATCATCATCATCATGGCTAGGCTTCGCGAACGAAGATTTGTGAAGGACTCTACCCACGCTTGCTACAAGCGCGCTGATGGCTAAAAAGGCCAATGCGAGATAGACACGTCCGGTTGCAAAAGGCACAGCAGAATGGCTCCCCAGGTGGTACTGAAAGGACACGGTTCTTTCTGCGTTGCCTTTTCTCCTCGAGAGTGATCCTGCGTGTATTTTCAAAAGATATTGCAGCATTGTGAATAGTGTGTCTCCAGGCCTCCCGATTGGAGGCCAGAGCAGACCAGTGATGGTGATTCTGGGGAGAGTAGCCACGCCCCAAGAGCAGCAGTCCTTGCTGTCACACGGCAGAAGCTGGCCCTTGGGAAGCGCTGGAAGCTCTTCCCGGGGCTTGTGTCAACACCACCCCCTGGCAGCTCACCTGCACGGCGCGGGGGGTCGAGGCTGATGGCACAGTGCTTTCGTCACTGCTGCTGGGCAAGAGCCTTGCCACACACCACCACCCCCCCCAATACCTCAGTATATACAGCAGAAACTTACTCCTGCCCAGAGGTGGTCTCTGCCCTCGCACAGCTTTGCCCAGCAGGGCAGAGCAGGCGGCAGAGGCTGCAGACGCTGCGCTGGCTCTGGCAGTGGTGAGGGAGCTGCCCCTCCTCCCGGGAGGAGGTGCTGGTGGATCAGTCAAAGGCCCAGCTGGATTTGGGCTACCACTGGCTCTCAGCAGCCCGGGTTTAACCCTTTACTTATTTGACGTGGTCATTCATTTTCTTTTTTTTTCCCCATCATTCCCCTCCATGACTTCACAGCTTTCCCTACATGTTCCCACTTAAAAAAAAAAAATACTTGTCACGTCTCCTGCTGGCCTGCCCACATCACAGCACGGAGGCACTCGGCTGGGGCAGTGGCACACTCTTGAGCAGGGATGATTGTATTTAGCTCCATCTGTGGCCATGGTTAAGTTTTGATCCTATTTATTGCCCTTTTTTGGGGCCAGCCACGAACTCTATGCAATGTCACCCAATTCCCTTAGGAACAGGACAGGATTTGGCTCCCAGCACATCATCACTCCCGCTTCTGTTCTTGCGTACCCCATCCTCTCTGCATGGTGTGGCACACGGACCTCACTAGTGAATCAAATCCATGTCCTGACGTGGAGACAGACGTGTCCCACTGCCAGTAATTCTTTTAAAACACAAATGCATTTTCTACAGCACAGAACACTTGAGCTTGGAAAGCAGCTCCACCTTTCTGAATTGTCAGTTATTGCAACTGTCATAAAAATCAATTTAGTCACAGCAAATTGGCCACAAACTGGGTTTTACCTGCTAAATTGAAGGCCTGGCCCTGGGCGATGCTTCTGCCTGGCTGGAGCTGTGGTAGAGCCAGAGTTAAAGGCTGGTGCACTCACCATGAGCTGCCCATCACTCACCCACTGCCTTGTTTCACTCCAAAACTGGCTGCTGGCCCAGCTGACTCGTTGGGATTTTACAGTTCCAGCACCGACATTAGAGCTGCCACAAATTCCCAGGGCACCATTCTTCCTTCTCCTGGACCCAGGTTTAGTGCAGGAAGCTCCTAAAAGGCTATGGCTTTCCTTTTGTTTGGACAGAAAGGAGCCAAATTAACTCTCCCAACACCTGATTTGCAGCAGGGACTCCAAACTGCACTATCTTAATGTTGACACTGAAGCCTGTGCTCCACTGGGCAGGGGTGGGACTGCAGTTCCCCAGTCAAAATGTCCATCAGGACTGTGGCCCCTGCCCTATGCTTGTTCCCGGCACCTCCACTCTCCACCATACCTGGGGGATGCCAGTACTTCCCACGCTTCGGCCACGCCACTCAGCCTATGGCTTCACAACCTGTCCGGGAAACAAAAAGGGCAATTTTTTTGTTGTTGTTTCACCAAGGCAGGCTCTGGAGAGGCCTGTGGAAGGGAGGCTTCAAACATGCCACAGGTTGGCAGAGGTGCAGAGGGCAAGGACTGCAAAACCACCTCATGAGGCTGGATCACCTTGCCACAGCAGAGCCGGGCCCTCCGTCAGATGACCAACTGTGGAGTCGAGGCACTGCCATGCACTCTGCAGGCAGGACAGGACACTGACGGCGAGTTCTCTGTGCCATTCAAAAAGGCTTGCACTAAGTTAAGCCCATGTCAACCACCTTAACATGGCACAGGGCAAAGAAGGTGGCCAAATCATTTTTTCCCAGGGAAAATGAGATCGAAATACTCCGCATACTAAACGATCCAGCTGCACAGCCCAGCCTAGAGCTACTGTTAGTAGGGTATCTCTCCCCAAAAAGAGTGCGAGGTGATACCAAACCCCACAACCCACAGTCAGCACGGTTACCTGGCTCAGACTGCTTCGGTCAGGTTCATCCATGACCTGCTCCATGACAGCAGAACACTGGGCTGCAGCTGTCGGTGCGCACAGCCACACTGACAATCACAGTAACTCCCCCATAACTGTCAGAGAGAAAGCATTTTTTTCAGACTATGAAAAGACTTAAAATGTGGAAATGCCTTGAACCTATGAAAAGAGGACATTACCAATCCTATATAACCAAGATGTGGCTTTGCAAGGGCCATGAAAATGGCTTCTATAACTACTGCTCAAGAGCACACTGAAGGATAACTAAAAAACTCAGAGAGTTCACAGAAGGAGTCCACGGTGAAACACAGTACACACAGACGGTTAAGTTCACTGGTAGATGTTCCTTTTCTTTTACATCTAAAGAAATCACGTGCTGTCAAATTCCAAGAATGCACTGTCAGCTCTGGTGCCCATCAGCCAAGGAACACGGCATGCCCAAATGCATCAAAGCCTGGTTTTTAGTTGGAGAGAAACTGGTGGCCACCAGTGCTGGCATATAATTAAATTAACTGCCAACATGAAATCTCACATTCTTCAGCATTACCAGCTTAGAAAAGGGTATAAAAAAATGGATTGAAGAATTAGTAAAATATTTCAACATTCGAGGATCTTAGGCTGTTTCTCACCAGATAAGGTCAAGATCTGCTCTAGTAGTCATTCTCTCCTTGAGGAAGATGATTTAAACTGGATTTTGATACAACCTCCTTTTTTCCACTGTCCTTATCCCAGCATGACTTACATAATTATTCTGTCTGCTTTCTCTATATTGGCACAGCCTATTCTTCTACACGTCATCCAATTCTTAGTTCACGCTCTACAGTGATACAAAGCAAAAAAGAATAAACTAAGACACTGTTTCATGGTGCATCATTATGGATGGCCATACCCACATTCAGAAAGCAAAATTGCAACAAGTAATAGAAATTTACTCCTCGCAATGATACAGAGACATGTTACTCATTAGTTACCACTCCTGTGTTAAAAATGTTTATTCAGCTGCAAATGTTGCGTCTTTCCAACAAATGCAAAACAGCTTTTTGGTGGTAAATAGCAGGTATTTATTTGAAATGAAAAAAAAATACTTCAGTACCTGAACTATTGCATTTAATCATGTATTGTTGTAATTGTGTTACTCTACCTTTTTGCATTGGAGACAAATATACAATGAACATTCAGATATCACAGATTGCACACTAGATAGTAAATCGTCAGGCCTTTTACGTAACCACCAAAAAACAGATATTGGATTCTGCAATATAGTACAAAATTCCACACTCCAGTCTTAGCCAGTTATCTTCAATTTACTCCTGATGCTGTACAAATAAATGGCCATTTAACTAGGGCTTACAAGTTAATAACAGGACAAAAAAAATATACATTGCACTGACACAAAAAGTCAGCTGTGTTAATAGTCATGCAACAAGTAACCAAACTTGCTGAAATTAAAAATACTTTCTAAAAACAGTTTTAACTGCATAAGTATTTTATACACAGTTCATTTACTGAAACAAAAGGAGTCTTTAAATGATACAAAGCAAATATAAGTTTCTACCAATTTTATACATAAGAAAGTGCAAAATAACTTATCTAAAGTGTTTTGCTATTGAACTGATGAATGTTGGCTGGAGGCAGCCAACCCCCTCTCAAAAGCATGACATTACAGTTGCACACTACGTACGAATGTTAAGAGTACATGAATAAGTTTACTACAAAGAACAAGGCAGGAGAAGACATGTGAGGTACTTGCAGAGAATACAGTCTACTAATGTTAGTGTACATGAGTATATTTTTGCTCAACAGATTTTTACATGGAAAACAAAGCAAGTATTTGCCTTAGAAGCTCGAATGAAATGGAAAAAAACCCCACTCCCACGTGAACACAACAGTTGCCCACAGCACCAGCTGCCAGAGGAAACACGAGCAGGTGTGTTTTTTCCCTCCACCTCCAGCAAGAAAGAACGTGGTTTTTTGGAACAGCGCAACTGAAGAATTAGGTCAGAGGGCTGTGCTGGTTTGTTTGCAAAACATAAATTGGGACTAACCTCTACACTACAGAAATCGTGAAGAACAATGAATTTTTTTTTTTTAGTACGCTGCCAAACATCAAAGGTGTACAACACCGCCCACGCTGGACGCAGCCGACCACCTCTGCACCGATGGCCCGCTGTCCCCGTGAGCCTGCATGAGCACTACATGCCAACTGCTTGCTTTTAGTGTTAGACTCTATCAGTGTTACTGCCATAACCTTGTTTTCATTAGGGTTTAATCATGTGGCTGTACAAGTTCCAGTCCACGGAAAAGAAGACTTCCTTAAATTTGGGTTTGATTTGAAATCTGGAGGCAAGGGGAGGAAAAGCTCTGTGGACTCAAAAGGCATTTAGGAGTTGTTGAAACTGCCTTTTGCTCAAACAGAAAAACGTTAAGGCCACTAGCCTGTCTTCTGAACTATGCTGGTTTTGCATCATTTTGGGAAGGATGAAGGCAACATTAGAGAGAACAGCTGAACACAGAAATTCCAGTGCTCCGCACATGCTTACCAAGGACCTTTTCCTGTTTTTAGGGTCAAATCTGTAGGGTAGCCATGCAGTGTGGCTACTTGACCATCACTCTTTGGATCCAAAATTTGGGTCAACAAACCTGCATTTACTCAACAGTGTGCAAGGGCTCTAGAGAAGCCTTTCTGTTCATTTGGGGACCTAGTATACATACCAAAACAGGAATATATCTCATTTTACAGACCAGCACATACATAATAAACAAACAAGTATCAAAATACATATTTAACCTTCAGTGCATAAACATGTGATACCAGGGTAAATAGTAAGTGGTCAGAATTAACAAATTATTCACCGCTAAAAGTTCAAATCAAGAGAAGACAGGTGTGCCCTTGCAATGCCAAGGACGTTCTTGGAAGGAGCTCTCACCAGCAGAGAGGGCCTGGCACTTCTGATGGTGCGATTCTGATAACAGCGATAGTAGGTTTTAATTATTTGCCATCCCAGGGCCAGAGTCCGCCCAACTCATTCCAAGTGAAGTTGTGAGTGATGGCACTCACTGAAGTACTAACAGAGCAAACATGACGCCACCTGTCTTCTGTTGGTCTGGGCCATATCTTTACTGCTATTTAAAAGAATCCATGTGAATATATCTAGATCTAGATCAGTCTGTCACCCATTTACAAAATATATACACAGACGTTAAAAACCAAAACCAAACCAAACACCAGCCTGCCCGCTGCCCTCCCTCTCCACCCTCACCCAACCAAAATCCCACTGGCAAGACCTCATGCAGAAATTAAGTCCACATCCATGGGCCTATCCAATGCACGTGTTCCAATCCCAGTGGATATCAGTGTTTCTACTTCATCCCACATGTAGTGCAAAATAAATGACATAGTAGTAAAAAAATACTGCAATTAAATTCATATTGGAACTTAAAAACCATAATGGAAATCTACTGCTGTCCTCAAGTTGATGCCATGTGCTGAAAGACAAGAGCTCCGAGAAGCATTTCTGACATGACTAAATATCACCCTGTTTTAGAGCAATACCTATTGTTCCAAAAAGTTTTTTTTTTTTTTTTTTGCAAACAAGCTACAGGACAACAGCAGTTAAATTTTATGCACAAGGAATTCATTCTGTACCTATCTGCAAGCCAATTGCTATTGACTAAAGAAGGTAAAAGCTGGTTCTTGCACTGCATGAATCAGCTGCTAACGAACAGTAAGTAATTAATAAAACTGCAGCTCTGACGTTATGTATAAAAGAGGCCTTATTAAATATGAACAACACTGAGGTGGTAAATAGTTTGGTATAAAATGCAACACAAGTGTACAATTTAGTTCCTGGTTATCTTACAGCTAGAATAAAATACTCCAAGTTCCTATTCTCAAAAATGTTTTGGTTTTTTTTTTTTTTTTGAAAAAATCCATGTAATTCTATGAATAGCCTCACTTAAATTAAGATACTGTGGGCAACTGAAAGAACAAACATGCACAGACTGGATTTTTAACAGAAATACACATAATGCCTTCGAGTTTTCTGGTTTTTTTTTTCTTTTTTTTTTTTTTTTAAACATTCGTATTTAAATTGATAGATGAGATAAAGATGCCACACAAAGTACAGTGGTTAATCTGAAGTCCCATGTAACAGGCAGTTAAGTTCATATTTAGATAAAAAGGCCGTTATACCTATTTACAATATACACAGTTGCTTGCGAAGAAGGCAGATTTACAACTATCTTCTAAAAAGCCTTCCCGTCCCCCTCCCCCCGATTAAGATGACTAGCTCTACAAAAACAAGACAAGAAGGGGTGTTTAGGGTAAGTGAGGATTTTCTCCATAGCCACGCCACATAGGTTTAGGGGTCGACAGTTCTGTTGGATTTGCAGTTACTAATCATGTCTTCCTGGGCCTTGCTCCTCACTTCATTTTGCTGTCAGTCTCGCTTACCTTCTGTCAACACCAAATCAATGATCCCTTTTTACTTTTAGTGCTTAAAATGCAGTATAAATGTAAGTGTAAACAGACAATATTCTAATCCCTTCCGATCACTGCCCGGTACTCTCACTAGTCCTTGGAGTGACAGCGGGGCTGGATGAGGTCTCTGTTTGCCAGGACCCCATCAATTTCTGGGCCCCTCCTCTGAAACCCGCTCGTGCTGCAGGTTGTAGTAGCAGTTCTGGCACACTCTGACCGGTGAGGAAATCTTCAGCCGTTTGATTTCAGACTGGAACCTGCTGCACCTGGAGAGAAAAAACAAAGCATCGCTGAACACAGGTCCCCTCCACTTCTATGTGTTTTCTATCCAGCTGTGGAAATTATCATCATGACTTCAAACACCAGAAAACTGTCCAACCTTATCTTGACATGGAAATGCAATGCAACGTAGCAGAAGCGGGATTTAACTCATATGATCACCACAGAATCAGTGCAGTGACTCTGAGTGACAGCTTAAAAACAGCTGTTGTCACCAGTTCAGACTCAAAGAAGAGCTACAGAGATGAAACTAGAAATACCATCCCTGACCCAGTGGGCTAGAAAGGAGACTTCCACCTCAGTTTGTGGGTAAGAGGAGCTCACATACAGCCTCCATGTCATATGTTTTCCTGTCCGAGGCTGCCTTCCAGTGGCTCCTGAATCAGCATCCTTACAGTCCTGCCCACAGTTTGAGTCGGTAAAGGAAACCTCAATCTTTCGCCAGAGTTCCGTGGCATGCAACAGCTTTACCCAGCCTAAAATTCTGTATGGTAAAGAGCCCAAAGGAGACTGTTGGCTGGCTTACTTCTGGCAGAAGAGCTGTCCACAGTTCCTGCAATGGTGACGCCTCTCAGTGAGTGAGAACCGGACGGTGCAGCCCGAGCAGCTGTCTCCCCCCTCGTCCTTCACCCAGTGGTCAGCTGCGGATCGACCCGGCTGATCGCTTACGGACCAGCTGAACACCCTGCCCCGGCCATCCCCGATAAGAATCCTGCTGTGATCCCTGCAAGAAAAAAGCAAAAGCATTCCTGCAACAACTCTGGCACAGTAACACGCAGGCACCGATGGCCGATTTTACATGTCAGAGACTGTATGATGATAAACTGTTGCATAGTAAGTAATGCCAATTAGCCTGGTCTGACTGAGAAACGGAGCTACAACACACTATGCAACACAATACAGCTGAAAAAGTCTACTTATTTCAGTGTTTTAATCTCAGTTCTTGAAGAAGGCTGCCCCAAACAGAAGCGCCACAAAACAGCATTGTGTGAAGAGCAATGGCTGGTTGGTACCACTTGATCCCTGTATGGGCTATTCACCCCTAAGAGCTGGACTCGATGATCCTTGTGGGTTCCTTCCAACTCAGAATATTCTGTGATACTGATCCTCCCTGCTGACAACACCCA
Source organism: Cephalopterus ornatus (assembly GCA_013396775.1). NCBI lineage: Eukaryota > Metazoa > Chordata > Aves > Passeriformes > Cotingidae > Cephalopterus > Cephalopterus ornatus. The sequence continues at coordinate 620,111 of VZRE01001189.1, forward strand.
AAAATGTTTTAAGCAATCACTTGCGAGCTACTCACTTGGAGATGCCGAGTGCAGTGATTTCTGCTGGGTGTGCGTTGTCTTTGCGATCGAATGCCGTGTGCATAGTTAGTTTGCTTCTAAACACCAACTGGCGCTCCCATCTGTATCCTAGAAATGAGTGGGAAGGAGGAAGCGATAAAGCAAACTTGCTGGTTTCTCATTTCTGTTCCCTCCTCCCCTGACATACTTCTACACGTGACTCTGCAGAGAGAAAAAATGTCCTGCTGCAGATCACTCTCTATGGCTCAAATTTCACTCAGGGAAAACACAGTTTTCAACTGCTCTCCAATGCATGTGTGCATGGAGAGGACACATAACAATGCTCAAAGACTCCAATTTCTCTGAGTCCAGTTGGGAGCTGCAGAGAATGGGGACATAGTGAAGCCGTGTGCCAAAGCCTGACAGGACTGGCATAGCCTCGCTTTTTTTTTTTCATTTATTTTAACTATTTTATTGTATTTTTCAAGTAAAGACTTATATTTCTAACTATCATTAATTTTCTTCATAAAAGGTCATATGATGCTGCGTTTTAGGTATGTGACTACAATGGTTTTGATGACATTCCAGTGCTTTGCCTGTTGTTCAGCAGTACTTGCAGAGTGTCAAGGTTTTCTTTCTCCCCACTTTGCAGCCCATCCCCTGTCAGGAGTTCGGAGGCGTGCAGTAAGCTGGGAGGGAGCACAAGGTGCGTAGCTGACTCAAAACAACCTAAGGGGTGTTCCACACTGTATTACATTACACTAAATGGGGAATAAAAACCAAGGAGTGTGCCCAATTTCTTTTACCTGGTTTAAGCTTGCTGTAGTGCCGCGCTTCAGCATAGCTGGGGTGTGGGTGGTTAACCTGAGCGTGGGGGTGCATTTTTGCTTGTCCCTCAGAATAATTCACAAAGATAAAACCATCTTTCTCATCCAAGCTGAGCTGGTCTGACCAACGCCTGGAGTCATCAGAGCCACTGTCTGCTGACCATGCTGCTGCTGCTCTGTTGGATGACGACCTGGGCCTGTGGCTGGTGCTGCTTGGTTGACTCTGGCTCTCCTGCAGTTTTGTCTCCTGGCCTATGCATGGATCATCTGCCTCAGAGTCACTGCTGTCCTCTTCGTGGGCTTCCTGCCCTGGATTCACACAAGAGAGATGTTGATAGCAAGGCTGCTCATGGCCTGAGCTTTTGCCGTATTCAGATACCGCACTGCCCACAACCCAACGGGTACCACCACTGCACAGAGAGTGGGAATGGCAATGCAGGCATCTCAAAGCCTTTGCAGAGGTTCAGCTCCTGCCAGGAATCCCACTATTCATCTCTTTTGCACTGGTCTGTCAGAAAACAACACGCCTTAGCTGAAGGTATTTCCTGCAACAGTCCACCTGAGGTAGGCTATGACAGAAACAACGAGCGAAACCTTCAAAAATGCTCAAGTTGGCAAAACCTTTCAGCAAAACTTACACAAGCACAGTCAGCTATGCTGAAACTCTGACTGAAAAATATGATGAGGATTTGTTAATAACAGGATTTGTTAACACAAAAAAGCAATTACTGAAGACATTTATACTCCCACTGACACAGAAAAAGAAAGTTGCATTTATATAATGATTATTAAAGAGTACCATGAGGTCCAGATTCAAATCCAGACCATATCTTCAATATGAAGAGGGCAAGAAGAAAATGAGATGGCTAACAAAAACAATCAGCAAGCACAGACCAAAATCTTCCAATAGGGGAAAATGATATCATTGCTTGCCTAAACAGCAGGCTGTTCCATTAGTAGATTTTTTTAACTCTGTTGTTATGCTACAATTCCATTTCAGACTAAAAGAATATGCAGCTCTTGGACAATGGTTGCATCTATTGAGTTAACCAATAGAAAAAACAACTACACAGAGAAAAGTTCCATCTTCAGGAAAAAAGCAATGATGGGCAACACTTTTCCTTACTCACAGCAACATGAAACTACCTTGGGAAAGGTGGTGAACAAAACTCAGATAACTCTACTTATTGTACCCACTGGATGCCTACTGTCTTTTAAGATAAAATCTCCATCATCCATTCTGCACTGTTTAACCACAGGATTTCACATATAGCAAAGATCAGATAAAAGGAAAATACAAAACATACCTATTTGTGCTTCCTGACAATCCTCTGGCATTTCCAGCATCTCTACAGGCTCCGGAGCTGGTGTTTCTGGTACTTGCAAAAACTCCATCCGCCAGAACTGGAGAGATAAGGGATAAGGAAAGTGGCACTTACTGCACTCTTCTCTTTCTTCTGAGCTACTTATAGAGTTAAAACAGGTTAGTAGAACTGTGTATTTGTACTGTTAGCATGCGAGGCAGGTCACATCCCCCTGATTTAGGGGATTAGATACTGTAAAAGGACATCTGTGTTCATGCCTGAACCCACTCCACAGAGCCATCTCGCCAGCAGACTCTGTTTAAGGCAGGCCCAAGGCTGCACACAAAAGTACTGACAATTGGGTTAGACTCGCACTGATCAGAACTGACACTAAGTTTCTCTTTTCTTTCTAGAAAACAAACTGAAATGTCGCAAGGTGCGTAAAACAAAAATGGTGAACAAAAACTACAACCTCCAGGCATGGAAGCTGGTGACCAAACAGAGCAGGAAGGAAGATGCATGCTACTGACTATTCCTAGTTACCACATCCCCATGGGTGCATCAAAGGGGAGAAAGAACTGTTCAGGTGAAACACCCAAGTAGAGCAGGACTGCTTTTGGAACTGGCCAGGACACTGTGCTGGACAGACATAGCTTCTCTAAATACTGCTACTACTAACATGTAAACTTAATTTTCCAAGCAACAATTTCTGGTACTTACCCGGACAACTCCGTCCGAATGCCCCGTTACTATGACGTTCTGGGTATCCCACTCATTCATCTCTGACACAAAGCAGCACATAATTTGCTGGCTTCGGCCAGTGAAAGTGTTGACACTTGCAGTTGGGCTGCCATTAATGCTCCACACATGGATGTAAGTGCCAGCACAGGATACAATATCTCCCTGCAAAGACAAGTAACACCTCCATATTTCAATACAAGTCTTCAGCAAAAATATAAGCCAGGTTTAATCATAAGCCAAGTTCAGCCAAGTTCAGACTGGCACTTTTCAAGAAGTTTTAGTCGAGTTTGGCCACCTGAAGAAACCTTTAGGATTATATGCATTTATTTTTTTTAGATTATACCTAGAAAACTAGACTTAGTAGTAATCTATTTGTTGTATTTACAGAGTACAATGAGTTGACCAATTCCTCCACTATTCATAGCATAACAATCCAACAGCACATTTTCAGTATTTTCCCTTCTCAGTTTCTAAATACTCTGCTCATGTTGACACCTCTCTTTTTCACAGACACGTACCACCTTAAATTTCATTTGCTTTCTTATTGGGAAAAGTCTAAACTAGTGCAGAGAGGAAACAGGAGCTGCAGTCTAAAGCACTGGCAACACTACCAACCAGACCACTACCAGCTAATAAACTGTGCCTCTTGCTACCCTCTTTGTGCATTACAGCCCCATTTTGTCTTGATTTCAACCACTACATCTGCTCCACTTGCAACAGGGTCCATCCAGCCCTGCTGACTATGCATGGGAGCTGGATAAATGATGACCTGTAACTCCCAGGACCACCAAGGATACAAGCTTTTTGGATATGTCCCATTTCCACTACAACTGGCACTGGAGCTTCACCCAAGGTATCTTCTGCTTCCTTTAAATTAAGCTTAAGAGAAGTCAGCCAAGGTCATGTATCAAAACCTCTTCTTAGCTCCTGTGGCAGGTTTGACAACCCACTCCCAATGTCACACTAGCTGTACTGCTTCCAGCACTGTTAATAACCTCTCCTGAGTTCAAGCTACTCTGCATGGAATGAACCCTGTGTTAATTCCACGGAACGAACCCATGTGTGACTCTGGACAGAAGACACAAATCATTCCCTAAACCAGCTAATTAAGTTTTCAGGTGATTTATATATGAGTTTTGCCAAACTAACAGAAGAGCCCAGTTTGTTTTTCTTTGGTTTAATAATTTCCAACTCTTGCTACCGTTCCCACGTGGAATGGCATTGAATGAGTGGCATTTGGTTCTTACCGTTAATTCATTTATACAGAGAGCTGAAACTGGAGCCCTGTGACCTCGAAGCTGTGTTAGAAAGGAGAGTTTATTCAAATCCCAAATGATGCAGGTGCGATCCCGTGATCCACTCACAATTATGTGATAAGCCAGTGATGCTGTCAAGCATGTGACAGTGTCAGTGTGACCCAGTAATGCCTGCAAAACACAAGTCAGTAGGAACAAGCTGAAATCAGGAGAGAGCACAAAAACTGCACATTAAACCCCCTTATCTGGAAGATTCAGATAACGTAACATGAATATTCTATCAGAAGATGCAGCTGCCTTACAAGCATTCAGTTGATAACTATTTTCATAATTGAAAATGATAGACTAATAATTTTTTTCCATTTAAAAAGTACTTTGTCAAAACAAAATTTCAAGAGTCTAATGTCTTAGATCCTTCCACTGAAAAAAACCCATTCTGTAGCAGTAGCCTGTTTATAGGGTCAGAATGTGTTCCAGGCTGCACCTGAAATTACATTCTGAAAACAGAAACAAATGGCTCCTTTATAAACTTCTGTCGATGTTTAAGAGAAGATAAAAGAGACAAGAAAGAGTTGCAACCAAAAAGGCAAAAGTCAATTGCAAGGACAAGAAAAACACAAGCATCTACTCATAGTAGGCCCTACTTTTACATTTTAGGCTTAACTGCAGCATACTCAGTCACAAATCACTGGCTTAAGTACAGTAAATGGCCTTCAACGCGCTGCCCTGAAATTTAAGACACAGTGTTTTATCTTGCACTATTCTGAAGTAAAATGCTTTGAAAACACAGCTTTGTACAGTTGTTGGATACAGAGCAAAGGAAGTTATTAAATAATTCTCTAAATTTCTTAAGTTTGAGTGAAAGCTTTCCACTAAAAAAAAAAAAGTCCTGCTGTTAAGATGCCAATAGGAACAGTGACACTTTACAACCTAACTACCTATAACAATGATACACAGCTGCTAGAATATTTTGATTTAGTTGAGGTTACGTTTTTTTGTTTGTTTGTGGGTGCATTTTGTGATTTTGTGTTTGTTTTTTCCTTAGTAAACACACAAAACTTACTCTGCACTTAGCTGCAACTGACTTTAAAGCATGGCTGCTTGCTTTAGATTAAAAGCTGCTGTTTTGAATTAATAAAGCAAGAAAAACTTATGGTGATCCTAAAGAAGTATACTCTGCTCCACAAACGTTATTGCCAGAAAGACAAAAGTTTTGCACAGAAATGTAATTTAAACAATATATATTTTTAAAGAAAAAGTAATAAAATTTAAAAAGAGGAAAATTAACCTTTAGGGCAGCCTCCTTTCACCGTCCTTCCTGACACAGATTTTAGATGGGGGGAAGTTACATATAACACTACAATAAGGCAGATCATTTCACAAAACACATCTGTATAGTTTTGTTAACATCACTACCAAAAGCTCCTCTTGTTCCACTATCATTTTATATGACTCAATTTTAAAGATGCATTTTGCCCACTTTTGATGCAGATCAGTACCTCCACTGCTCCTTTCTCCAAAGATCTGCTGGACTCATGGCTTCAGAGGTTACTAAGGGAGAAATATCCCTCTCATAACTACTTTGATCTTGTAACATTTATTTACATAAAAGGCATTTTTACTGTATTTTACCTGTTTCAGTGTGAGGGCTTTAGCTTTTTCTTTGGAGACACCCATCTCCCACACACACACTGCTGTGCTTGTTCCTCCAGTGATAACAAGTTTGGGGTTGGGGCAAATGGCACACAGTATCTGACCCCATTCTGACAAACATTCATAAACAATCACTGCCTAAAAATAAAGAAAACAAAGAAGAATTACTTGCAGGACTAGTATTTGGTAGGACAGAAAACAAAATCCTGCCATCCTGCATTCATTAAGTCACTTAGATATCACTGCTACCCCTTACGTAGTTTTTGCTCAAACAGAAGCAATTCCAGCCTCTGCCATAAGACCCCTCCTGAGATAATATGAGACGAGCTTTAATTGCATAGATTTAATTCATTCATGTTTTGCAGACCCGGTAAAAAAATTATTCTTAGTTGGTTCATGTTATTCTGCCAGCACTCAGATAAAGACCACCACATAGGGAGCAATAAAACTTATGCAGTACAAGGTTATTTCATTCACATGTGAAAGACATTTCCATTGTTAGATTTTTTTCGCTATTGAGTACTAATTGCTTTGGTGCATTCAGCTCTGAAACAGATTGCAGATTACCAACCTTATCTGACTCGTAGGTACCCAGTCTGCAGCTGAGGTCTGCATAGCCCCATGCAAAGGTTTTATTCCACGTAGGTGGGATGAGAACCTTATTCTGTTCTACTGCCAGAATGCCTTTATCAGTGCACACAATCTGTCCCACAGGCTCCTTGAGCTCTAAAAGAGAAGATGGGGTTCTGTGTTATTGCTGGGAGACACAAATACCATCTGATCCCATTAAGTACCTGCTGCTCTGCAAAAGCAAGGTCTCTGTACTGGCTATTTACACAAATCTTTGTTTCAGCTGCAGTGATGGCAACTTTTGCTGCATTCCTAACAAATGCAGAGCGAAGCACCATCAGCAGCGGCAAAAATACCCCAAGGGTCAGAGACAGCTCTGATCCCACCCGTGAGGCTGCACACGGTGTTCCTCAGACAAGATGCCTGTGGTCATAAAAAAGTGATTGCAACATTTTTGGCACAAATTAAAATAAGTTTTTGGCATTGATTCCAGCATCTCGGACAAGCATTCCCGTGAGCTCCTTTCCTGACTACAGCTTGTAGTGCCCTATTTGTTTTTCCCCAAGCCTTGCAAATACAGATTACTCCTTTCTAATTTCCTGATTTAGAGTCTACGCTTCAGCCCTACCATGCCCTGTGTGATAGTACGTCCTCTCTCTTTACAGTAGGCAGGCACAGTCACTCAGCTGGGAAAGAAATCACTGTATAGCATTTACCTGCGTCACAGACAATTAACTTTTGCTTGGTATAATGTCAAATATGAAGTCAAAAGCCACCTTCTTTTGTCTCAGTGCAGCTACCAGCACCACCCTTTCCTGCCAGTATTTCTCAGTATTTCTTGGCACTGCAACAAAGAATCCTTTTGCCATGAAAATCACAAAAATCGGGGCTATTGCAGCCCCAGAAGCAACTTACCCTGAATGCTGTTAGTTAAACTAAAACTCTATATAAAGAGGTGCTTGGGCTCCATTTTATCCCTCTATTTAAAAGAAGTTACATTAAACTGGTAGAGATTTGGTGCTTCCCAAGTACACTTTAAAATAGCTAAGAACATAATCTTGCACCATTAGGGTATTTTAAATTTGTCCTTCTCACAAACCTACAGGCAGTAGGAATACCAGAACTAAGCAAAAGATGGAAAAGGACTATCTTGCTGAAACTCTGAATGCTCAGGTGACGAAACAGGAATAATTACTGTGGCTTTAAAGATTACCTTTCACTGGAGCAAGAGATGGCCGCAGGTTGTCCAAATGATGGAAGAAAATCTTGTCACCTGTGGAACCAGGAGGCACAGAGGTTCCCACAGCCTCTCCATTCAGTCGGCTTCTAACACGCTTTGGTGGGTGCGGTTTTTTGAAGAGCTGAAATTCATCAAGAAACTAATTATCATCAAAAATTACAGCCTTACAAGGGCACAAGCTTAAAAAGATCATAAATGAATCTAATTCACCTACTAAAAATTCTGCAGGTCAACAAACATTATTTAAATGCTCTCAGTATTCACTAATAACTTAGAGCAACCATTTCAAAAAAACTTCAACAAACAATACAAAATCCAACAAGGACCGAAGATTTTTTTAAAGCTACCTCCAGTTGCAAAAGCAGCTGAAGTAAAGCAAGCAAAAATCCCAAAGCTGATGCATAACACAGTACGAAATTCTAACCCATGGTAAACTGAAAGCTAAGTTTTGGCTTTGAGACAAATTGTGTCCCACAAACAGCAGCTCACTCGCTTGGAAGTGACCAGACTACCACAGAACAGAGTATGAGCATGGGTGGGGATGGAATGGGACCCTATATGATAATCATGCACAAGAAAGGCATCGTAGTCCCCGATTATCTTCTGCATAGCTTTTCATTACAAGAATTTCACTCCTCCCCTCTGACTTTGCAGCAGGAACATACTTTTTTTTTTTTTGATACTGATTTTTAGAGTTGAGCCGTAATTCATTTTGCCTTTTATTTTAAGGATGTAAAGGGGGAAAAAAAGACATTTCTAATCTTACGTGGAAAGCCCAAAGTTAATCATTGTGTCATGTATGATGGAAATGTAAATGATTTCATATCACTGGAAGAACAGGTTTTACTCCTAAAACACCTTCTTGTTCCATATTAATACATTTCAATTTAATTGTTAACTGCAAAATAAGAATTCTACAAAGGGTATACCTGCTTTGGTATCTGTCCAAAGTTATTAATGAATCCTATGGTAGCTGTCTCTTTTAATGGGTCATTGATGTTATATATGTCCACTTGCCCCTCATAGAAGAGATGGTGAAAGACATTTACAGCTTCTACTGCAGCAGGACCTTGCTGTTTATAGCCAAAGATCAAGTCAATCCACTCATGCAGGTGTGCACTCACAAAGTCACATTCCAGAGCCTGAAATTCAAAGGGCACGCATTAAAACTAGACAGACTGGTCATTGGTTGAGCCTACTACACCTGCCACAACGAAAAATGCAGAACGTATTCTGACATGTTTTTATGTTTTGATACAGCTTTTTACTGAAGCAAGTCTTGCCTCAACACACTCCCTGGCCAAAAAGGAAGGGGAGGAAACGCTGGTTCTACAGACCTTGACAACAATCAGCCATCAAAACCCTGAACTCACAAACTGGCTGTTAACCGTGACCACACAAAATGATCTTAGATTAACAGGCGGTGGAAAGTGCCAACTGAGGCTTTCTATTGTCATCACTAAAGTGCAAATTACCTCCCGATGAACTCTGATAAATTCACGAGGATCTCCTTTTGCCCACGGAGGGAGTATGACATCACCAAGTTTAGTGCCATTTTGCTTGCAACCTATTAAAACAACAAAAAGAAAAAAAAAATTTGGAGAGAAGCACTGAAACTGCACTGCAACAGCAAAGGTGGAAAAAATATTAGGAAAAAAATTCAAATTCTAACACCTTTCTTTCATAAAGGAAGCCATTTTGGTCTTTGCTTTAAAATACTATGTTGTTTTTAAATGTCAAGCAATAAAACATGAAAAATTCTGCCTTGGTTGTTCATGCAAGATTGCTTGCAGAAGGAAGAATTCAAATATTCCATGCCAAGTTTCCTGAAGAAGTGTTTCAGCATATGGTCTTCAAAACCAACATTACTCTTCTAGCTAGTGGTGTTGATTAGACTACACATCCTCAGTCTTCACAATGCTGTAAAGTCTGAACTCAAAACTTTTATGTTTCTCTGTTAAGTGCTCTTGGAACATGATTACTTTGTCTGTTTTTCTATTTAAGTAAATTTCTGCTTCTCTTTTCCTGTCATGGGAAAGACCCACTGCCATGCCTGAAAGTTAATGCAAACACCAGCCAGTAAAACAGCCCTCTGTGATCTCTGCGCAGCCAGAACCTTGTTGTGCCAGTTTAGCTCACACCTGAGCAGCCAACCCTGCTACTGGGAACTGCTGCCATAGCAGCTGCCCATTTTGCACCCAGAGGAATCAGCACAGTGAAGTTCATTTTCTTATCTTTTTTTTTGGACTTCATGGTTCTCATTCTGGGAAGAAAACTGGAATAAATGTGCAGGCTCCAATTTAAGAGAGGGTAATAACCTGTATTTGGCATCTGTTTGGCACGTATATAGCAATTACATGTCAAATGAGTGTGTTTTGAAGAAAAAACCCAGTATGAGACAGTGTAAAAGCAAACTGTACTGAGAGGCCTCGGTGGAACATCACAATACATTCTGTATCACGTAATAGAATTATTGTTCTACCCATGAGAATGGCTACACATCACAGGAGTACAAGGCTAAATATTAACTTTCTAACAGTGAGGAGCTAACTGGTATCCCCTCAATCTCCATGTCCAAGGATATAGGTGAATCCCCTGGGCATGGTCTGGGCACAATACATTCATCCTGTCCTGGACAGCCCTGTTCCCACTCTGAACATTAAACAGTGGCATGTTGTGATTACCAAAACTGTACTTGGTGAGACTTCTCAGTTATGTTCTTGTTCTGTTGCTTGTTGGATTCGCAGCACAGAGCTCAGAATACAAGAGCTTAATGCCAAAGTTAAGAGTGACAAAAACCCCTAAGTAATGTGCATGTCCTGCAGAGAACGGGTGTGAAATTTGACTCCTGTTGAATATCACTGTCACTGTGATATTTCAACAAAACCATTAGGAATACTTTAAAACAAAGTTCTAAAAGTGAAGACTGTCAGACAGATTTTGCAAAGCTTAAAAAAATAAGCACACAAAGATGGTGAATGCCATCACAGAGTAGCAAGTTACAAGAAGAAAAACACAAAGCACAGAAACGCCAACTAAAATATGATTATCTGTGCATTTTGAATGGAACAAATTGACTAAAACACACCACTTCAAACAAAAATCCTTTCTGGGTATTTCATTATTTGTTCAGCAATTCTCAGAACAAACTTTGTACAAACTGCTTAAAATGAACACTCACTGCTTGAGAAAATATCTTAAGTGATAAATGTGAAAAAATAAATCTGAGGTATCACAGTGGAAAAAACGACTCCTGCTACACTCTTCCCAGTGAAATGATGAGTTCTGAGTCATTCAGACTTTCAAATACAATACTGAGTAAACATACAGTATCAGGAAATATCATAAGTATTCCTGCTTTTTCTTTCATGTCAGACTGTGCAAGTCACCTTTCAGTTCCGCCTGTTATCACGAGACACTTTTATCTCATGGTGGAATGTCTGGCGCTGTTCTCCCACCCATAGAGATGCTATCCAGCTCTTAGTGCCTACCTAGGTCAAAATTGTTGGAATTCAGCAGGAACTCAGGGAGGTAGAAGAACTCTGGGATGAGCTCCTTCACATCTGCCATGTTGTGCTTTGACGCCGAGTACCACGCCTCCCGCACGCTGTGGAACATCCGGTCAGCCAGGTCGAAGTGACCGCCCTGAGGGACAGGAACAGAGGCACACCAGCATCAGAATTATCTCCCAGCACAGCAGGTTTTACCAAGAAGGCAAATCAGAGCATCCTCTGCCTAATAAAGACACTAGAACGTAGCATGTTTCTTCCTCTAAAATGGATTTGATCAGCTGCATTGCTTTTTGATACACAATAATAGTAAACAGAGAGCACTGAGGTACAGGCATACAGAACTTTAAGAAAAGAGATATCTAGTCTGACTTCATTCTCTTACAGAGAAACACAGTTCTTTTTTGCCTGATGGCTAGGAAAATACGTGATATGCAATATTACAAACCGCATTACCCATCAAACTGGCAAACAATTCCAGGACCTGCAAACTTTTGTTTATTTTAACACTGAGTCCTGAAATGTCTCTTTGGGTAAACATACCAGTTTAAAATAAAAATCTTTCAACACCTGCAGCACAGAATTAAACAACTAGCATATGATTCTTTCAACAGCATACAGATAAAGCATGGGCAGCAAAGTATTTTTCATAACAAAACTTGCTTTGGTTTTTGTCTGGTGATATTTTGTTCTGCAAACATTTAGAAAAGCATTCAAACTACAAGGAAAAAAAGTGTATTTCATTACATCTTTTTAAAAGACACATCAAAAACCTGCCAGGCAATAGCAACTCTGTCAAAAGGTATTTTTCCATGATATTTACGAAAACAAAGCTGACTGATCGTATGTTTCAGTTATGTCTGAAATACACAGCAGGCAAGAAATATGAAGTGATGTAATTTTTACCTGTAACCGTAAGAAAATCTGAGTAAAAGGCTCCATCCGGACAAGGTAGGAAGCCACTATCATGGCTGATGAATAGTGGGTCCCATAGTGATAAGCTGGGGTCTCCCCTGCAGATTAAACATCAGAAATACAGAAAAAATAAAGCAGTTAGGTGACAGATTCAGTACTAACTGGAAAAGAAAAATTAGTACTGTATTTTAATTACTCTGTGACCGTGGACATATTTAAAATTGGAATCTGTAATATTCATTCTCAGAAATCTGAAAGCTTTATATTTTGTCAGGGCCATCCGTTGGGTTTTGGCCGCAGGCCAGTAGCCCTACTTCAGTGGGCCTCTGCAAAGCAATACTGAATGGTTAGTTATTTTTTATTTTAACTCACTGAAATGTTGCAGTACAGCTCTGGAGATTTCTGTTGAAGAAACTTTTTTTAAAGAAACTGTAATTTATTTTTTTTTTTTTTACATTTAGACTTATCGGTTACTGTGGAATTAAAGGCTGAGGCAGAAATACATATCAGAATTGTTGGCCACAGATTTTGTACAGCTTTCACTTTCTTAATTTCCTGGTGAAAAGTCTTTATAAACACATTTAGAAAATACTGATGCATTTCTTGAAATGAATGTCTCTGACACCTACTGTTGTATTTGATACAGAACAGCACTGCAGTAGTTAAACAGGCCTCTGCCTTCGATAAAAACACATAAGAAGAGTTGCCTTGCCAAACCAAAGGTTTTTTTCAATATATAAGTAAGCTCTAAAATCACGAATAAGTAGCTTAATTGCATCTCATTCTCAGTTTTTCTAGTGAACAAACTGCTGTTTCTTTAGCCAAAAAACATGCACGAAGATTAGAAATGAAAAAGGTACAATACTGATAATGCAGAAGTATTCCTCATTCTTTGTAGTACTTATTTTCATGAAGCAGCACTCAAATTGTATTAGCTGATAGAGCTGGTTGTGGTTCATGTGACTGCCCATTCCAGTCTTCAGACAATTTTAAACTCCTCTAAATGTGCAACTGTTTTGTCTTTGTTTTTACATATAAACAAAACCTGTCATTTGGATTTAAAACAAACGGTAAGAAAACCAACACCCCTTTGTTCTCATGCAGTGTTTGTTGGACAGTCACTAAAAAACATGGTTCTGCACATCCATATCCAGATCTCTTTACCTATAATGTAAAAATCCACGAGTCTTTCCTGTGACGTGACAGGCACATATCCCTCTGCTCTTCCTGAAGGATGGATCAGTACTTACCATTGGGATCTTCCCAATCTTTGTATCGCTTCTTGTACTGGGCTAACCTGTCTTCTGTTTGAGCTCCCATGGGCTTCGCCAGGTTTCTGAATGTTTTGGGATTTGTAAGATCCAGTTCCTTTAAAAATAAAACAGACAACATTTTTATAAAACCAAACCAAACCAAACCCTTTCAACACTGCTGATTACTATATTTAAAAGCACATACCTCCTGAGCCTGTCATCTTTGCTTTTGACACACCCAGCAGGTGCAATGTTGGATATGCTTAAAACAGTCCTTCAGTCTGATCCAAGAGAGTCAATGTGTTTTATTTTAGACCACATCTGGGCTCTGAATAATTTCTGTCCTGCTCCCCAGTTCCCCCTACTTCTGTTCCTGAATACTCGACAAGCACACAAATAATATTTTACGTTTTGGTCTGGCTGATGGCAATGCCTGCCCACAAAATCATTAATAGGATGTTTCATCTTTTTCAGAAGCAAATTCTTCACCATGGGGCCAGATTTCATTGTAGCCCCTACCACAGCCTTCTGGACAAGGATGCTTTCTCTGTGGGCTTAGTAGACTTCAGGATATTCAGTAGAAAGCTAATGCAAAGGCTTACAGGAACTAATGCAACCTAGAGAGGCAACTGCCTCTCTAAAAATCCCAAGCCCTCACCTGTGTACTGCAGTATCTGTAAAATCAGCGTACGTGAGGACCTGCACACACGAGACAGCCAAGAATCTCTCATACCCTACCCACTGATAAGTGGGAGGAACAAAATAGACTGAATTAAAGAACTACTGACAAAGGCAAAACTTGGTTTTACCGGAGCATGAGCCAACTGTAATATCTGAAAAACCTCCAACTTATAGAAGATTACTGGCAAGGCTGACAAGATACTTTATTTACCTCTGAGTCATAGTCTGCGAGGATCCAGGGAAAGACAGGGTACTGCATGAGATCATTATAGGATCTGCCGGCCAGAGTGTTTAAGTGCATCAGGTACTGGAAGTTACTGATTTCTCCTCTCTTAAGGAAGACAGATAACAGCACTGTAAAGTTTTCACTTTACAACAATCAAACGTCTACGCTGCCAGACTGCCAGTGTTCAGTGTTCTCCCCAAACATATGCAACTTATTTCAATATTACAGTGCTCACCTTACTTTGACTACGGCCTCCCCCCACCCCAGCTGCATTTTCAATGGCACAATCATTTCCTATTTGAAGACGATATAATGAAATACTACAAACTAAAGATACACTGAGATACACTTTCTACAGTAGAATAGTCCAGCTGTTTGAATAAGAGGATGCAACTTATGTGTACTGATTAATTACATATCACTACTAAACGTAGAATTTAATATAATATATAATTTAATATAAAATAACGCCTAAAATTTTCATACTTACTTCCCATCTTTGAGTAACAGATTTTTCTCCCACTAAAGTGCTAAGCAAGCCAGACCTAATGGGAAGAAGAAAGTGCATTTTCTGACTTAGCAGTAAGATCTGGGTTACAAGATAATCCAAAGTTTCAAGAATAAAACTTGTAAGTTGCAGCAATTTGAAAAATAGGTCTTTAGCAGTACTCTTTCTTACTTGTAAACACATAATGTAGAAATTATGCATGTAATCACCTGCATAATATAATTGTGCAATTCAGTGCCAGTGGTGTCTGATGAGTAAAATATTTTTAACAACTTGGACAAATCTAACGGCTTCAACACTCCAATTCTTTTCAGAATGTATCTGTATACTGGCAACATTAATCCTGATAGCCTATATTAATTAGTAAGAGGATACATCAATGCTACCAATGACATTAATACACTTAAAACTAACTGAGCACATCATCACTAGTTACTTATTTTGCTGATATAAATGGAGGTTGCAGAACTCCCCAGATAATCCTGACATTAATGCAAGTGTCATTTACTGAAAATCGATGAGCTTGTGAGGAACAGTCACCTACCCTTGCTCTACGCTGGTGTTCGGCCTCTGCCCAGACACTGACTCCGAGCTGTCAGTCAGAGATGGCACCACAGCCAGAAACCTGCATCAGCAGTGGAAAGGGGATTACAATTAGTGTTTCTGTCCTGGGTATGTCATCTCCTGAGAATTTAGTACACTTACAGGCTTTGTTTTGAGTCCGCTACAGAACATCTTCAACAAAATCAAATGACAGATTTCTCACTGAAGGCATTGAGCGCCTTCTAGTGGTTCTTCCGTGCAGCACTGAGGTGCTACCAGGCATCAAAAACAGCTCAACGCAGGTATTTGCAAACACCCATATTAAATGTTCCAACTTATTTTACAATACCTTTGATAAACTTTGTTTCTAACACCTTTTTGGAAAGCGAGAAGATAGTTTCGTCCGTCTCCTGAGAAAACTTCAATTGCAATTGGCTGAAAACAAAGAGGACAAACCCATATCAACAATAACTTGTCACCTCTGGAGGTCAGGTGCAGACCAGCTTAGTCATATTACACCTAGCACCAAGTCAGAGAGAAGCAGACTTTGCTTAGTGCAGCCAGATGCCTTATTTTTGGACCACTTATATTCACTGACACACACAATAAACTAAACCAGGGTGAGCCAACAAGGATACTCAACTTAAAACACTTCAACACAGTGAATAGCTTCACTTTCCAAATACTGATTAGTTACATATTGATTTTAGCTTTTAAAAATTATAACATCGTCACAAAACTTCAAAGTTGTCTCCTCAATCCGAATATGGTGTCCAAGTTACCTGCAAAAGGTATCTCCTTTTATGCACTTCCTTGATATCTTCATATGCAAAAATGCTGCAAGTTCTTTTGAGCTGACTTGGACCTTGCCTTGCTCCTCTAGGTATGATTGGCTCATGCATCCTGTAAAATCAACATAAAAGGCAAGAGAGAAGAGATTAAAAAGAAGAGAAATTAAAAGAATTATTCTCTTAATTCGTAAGAGTCCAGTTACAGAAACTGCTGATTTTCACAACATTCACAGAGGAAACTGCACCTGAGGTCTTCCTGCATCTTACATTGTTTTGGAGTTGACTCCTCAAAAACCTCATTAAATACTCCTTGCTCAGCTATTAAAGACTGAGGAAACTCTGTTAATCCACTCACTTAGGAGGCAGTGTCTCGATGTCCCGTATTTCTCTGGTGGCTGTCATGGTGAATCCGTCAATGACATAGAAGTGCTCCTTCCCAAAGAGCAGCAGCCCTTCGCTGGTGTCAAGGCCCTGGACCCGGGCACAGCGGTACATGTGCTGGATCTGTAATCAAAAGCAAACAATTAGAGATCATCCATTAACGAGCTCAGGCTTAGACCACTGGCCTTGTTAGAACAAACCACAGACCTTTATCACTTGTAGATACAGCAAAAATCCTGCCACTTTCTCCCTTAATCAGAGATAATGCCTGCAACTAGCAGCTGGGGAGGGAGTTAAATAAAGCCTTCTCAGTACGATATAGATTTATCTATTTACCAATTTATCCACTTGCACTATGCTTCCTGAACTTATTTCAGAACCTGTAGGCCACTCAACTATGATCACAACTATATTTACTGGTACACTTCAGATGGACAAAGTCTGAATGCACAGCATGGTAAATCAAAATTGTTCTTGGGGATAAAATACTAGTTATCAATGTTTTTCATTCTAATGAAGGGAACAATTAATTGTAGACAGTGTGCCCAGTTCAGCATTCATATTTTCACTGTATATTTTCTGTCCAAACTCAATAAGCTGACACTATATTCCAAGCATGGGATAGCTCACAGCTTTCATTTCAGGACATGTTCATTTTTCCCTTGTAGACAGAAGTTAAAAAAAAAAAAGAATGTTCCCAGTACAGGATTTTCAGGGTCAGGATCTCTTTGAACCACAGTCCACATTTGGTTTCTAGGAAGAAACTGCTGAAATATACAGCAAATTCAGCTGCAGATCAGGGAAGTTATACTGGACATTATTCATGCTTGTGACATGTAATGCAGAAATTCCAATGCAGTAAGTTCTCAGTGTGTCTGAAGTACACAGTACCTTCTCTCCTTCTTCAAGAAGTCGAAGCAAAGTTGTATTGTCAGTCTTCTCCTCTTCATCAATCGAACTCCCCTCAACAATTTGATCCTGTGACTGGTCCTGGTTCTCATCATCTCCTCCATCAGGAGCAGAGCGAGATCGTTTCAGGGGAGGCTTCACCAGGCCTGGAAAAGAAGAACAGAGACAGATAAATAAAATCCTGAAACACAAAAAATTAACTTCACAAGACCTATAACCTTTCAAATTACTGACCCAATGCCAAGACAGAAAAACAAGGGTCCTACAGGTTCGTTATGCTTATCGTTATGCAAATGCATGAGAAGATATAAAGGCAGATAAATTTCAAGAAAACAGTTCGGGACAAACCAAGTATCTAACCTTTGACTCTTGCAATAGTGTCCTCCCCATGTTCTGGCTCCTGCTGAGTTGTTTCACCCACTGTATTCTCTTCAATAGCATCCTGGAAGACTGCAGGGTTTCCAGAAGCCAGGCGCATGTAGTACTCCTTGCTGTCATAGCTTATGGCTCTTCGGTAACGAGCAGGTTTCTTGGAAATAATTGAAGAAATTGCTTGGTCAGTCACCTCCTGGCTCAGTGAAGGTGTTTCAGGAACAGAGGGTGCAGCACAGTGCATGCCCATCGAGTGCTTTGTGCGTGCTCAGTCATACACCAACACATACAGGAACAGAGACCCCTCAGGAGACCCCATCTGTCAGCTAATTTGCAAGGCAGCTACTAAGCCACTCAAGCAATACTGGGGTTGCAGCAAAACCTGCAGATAAACCTACAACATGGGAAATAAGAAGTGTGGCCAGTACGTTATGAAGTAACACGAAAGGCTGGGATTCTTGTGCTTAAAACTGATTGATCAGATGGCCATTTTGTCACCTTTCATAACTCCCTGCAACATATGCAGCTTATTTGTTAGCCAGTTGACTTCTTTGTAAGGCAATAGTTCGAATAAAAAATTGCCTCAAGGAAAGATACAGATATGTGGAAGTTGATATGAAACAAAAGCACTAAAGGGATCTGCTTTAAGGCTCAAAAATTCTTCACTAATTCAGTTGTTCCTTTTTTTGGTAAAGATTCTTATGGTTCATGGGCAGGAGACTGGCACAAGAATATGCATTTAACTCAAGTAATTCTTTGATAACTGTTTGTACTTTTGGTTTGGGGGTTTTTGTTTTGGTTTGGATTTTTTTGTGTGTCTGCAGTGTTTTTTCCCTCTTTGTCCATCCCTTCCCCCACCACAGGCTAATTCTTATGTTCCTCACTTGATTACAGAGGTAACATTCACAAGAACTAAATGAGGACAATTAATATGTCAGAATGATCACAGGAAATACAAGTGAAGATAAAAGTGTTATTAGAGAGCCAGAGGTCTTTCCAAATTGAAACACATGGATGGATGAAAACCCATTGATTTTATACTGCAGTTGGAAATTTTCTTCTCTGACTACTGTTATACCCCACACTCAAACTCTAGAAAGTTTTTAGAATTTGTTCAGTTCTCCATCACAATATTTTTTTTGTTTTGCAGCATCATCTCCATGAATTTCAAAATCAGGTTGGGATAATGACAAAATATTATTATTATAAATCCAGTTCAGAGCTTTACATTATGCAGAATTGTAGAATATCACTGCCATTTAAGTTAAGATCTTTCCTTGTCCACTTTTGCAGTATTAACTGGACATACATAAAATAAGAAATTAATTACCTTTTTTGGTGTGAGTTTAACTGTATAACAGTATAGTGGGAAACCAAACAACTCATAAAAAAAAATCAAAATCAAACTAATTTTATTCCAAGTTGATGCTTAGGGTGATGAAGTGATTAAGATCAGCAAGATGGAGATTTATTATTTCATGTAAAACTGGCTGTTCCCAAAATAAAAAACTGAAGGCACTGTGATCTAATTTGCTCACTTATGTTCAGCTAAGTCTTCACCCCTTATCACCACAAAAATGCCACTTAAAAAAATGCTTAAAATGCCTGTGGAAACAATTTATGTATAGCCTACAAAGAGAAATCCTAAATAGCACTGCTAAGACGAAGAAAGGATAACAGCATCAATTCATATTAGATATTCTGTATAATAGAATTACTTCCATTTATATGTATTAGTTTCTTGTTGAAGGTAATTCAAAATGAGTGAACACACATTACACATTGTACTTAGTGATGGGCAAGACTGCAAATCTGATTAACAGAGAAGCACATAATACCAAAAAGAGTAATACTGCAGAAAAGCCACTTCCAAGCAGGTCTTGTCTTTTCAAGGCAGGACTCACGTTTTTTAAACAAATATGTATATTTCATTAATAGTAAAACTGAGAAGAGCCAGCTGAGACAAAATTAACAAGGGCTTTAATAGAAATAGGCCTGTTACAGCCCATTATATGGCCAAAAAGGAGAAAAACTGCTCACCAGATCCTCTCTCAGAAAGAAACACTTTCCTGCCAGGTGCTTCCCAGGGATTGTGTTGCCCATTACTAAACATGTTCCACCGACCATTAGTTCAGACCCCAAAGCCACAACACTTCACACAGTGAGAACAGTGGTAGCACAGCCCAACACAGCCTGTTAGTGTGCAGCAAAGAAGGTAAGATCTACAGAAAATTTTATTAGGTGAAGGTTGAGGAGAGCACAGTAACATCCTCTAATGTGATTACTGAAAAAAGGCCTGGAATTATTTACTGAAAGAGCAAGTTGAAAGCCAAATGTAGAAGCCTTGTTAAGGTTGCCTAACATGCAGGAGGAAAAAAAGTTATATTTATTTTACATTCTTTCGGTCAGTGTACTTGTTTCTTTACCTTTTGAGGAATGGTATCATCAGATGTCTCAGGAAGTCTACTTGAGAAGTCAGACTGAAAACAGGGCATCAATTACATAAGCATCAGAGAAAGAACACTTTTGAGAAGAATGCATGATGGCATGTTCTCTACTTCATGTGAATTAGTCTGTCACCACAAGCAGTCTGTGTGTCAGACCACAAGCAGGCAAAATATACCTGATGGTTTAAAACTGACTGACTGCTATGACTGACTTAAGCACTTTGACACTCAGGCTTAATTTGAGGAAAAAAAATTCCTGCATGCATACACGAGTGACTAAAAAGACACAATAAAGACTGCTTCATTTCTTAATAATCATGCTCCAAAATGAAAAGGAGCTAGCTGCCGAGCTTTCAAAGGCCACACACATTTCTGCTACACAGCCCACCTTCATAATCACAGATGGATGAAAGTATATTTCACACACCAAGGGCCATATCCTGTTTGATTTTTTTTCCTTTTTTTCCCAGACCCCTGTTTACCACATTATCTAGAACAAGGACGAGAACTCAGACTGAAATCTCCCATAGTTATGGCACTTCTCAGCCTCTAGAGGCTTGTGATGCTGCCTGTGCTGTTTGCTGGAAGGAACACTCAGCATACCTCACCTGATGTAGAAATTGCTAGTCTTCTAAGTTCGCTTAGTTTTGAGCCAAGTGATTCAGTCCCTTCCCTAAATACACTATGAGGAACACCTGGACTTTACCAACCATTTAGGACATACAGATAGAATACCAGGTAACACCAACACAGTAAAATACAGTTCTTAAGAAAAACTTCTATTAAAAAAACCAGATTTTGCAGCAGGACATAATTACCCATCACGAACTCTTGAATACTTACCAGCAAGTTTGTTTCTTGCTCAGCTTCAGGCATGTAGGGATACTGAGTATAAAACATGTCATTTCGCACCATCTTTTTCCTCATTCTGCAGGGACCCTCAGTCATCTCCAACATCCACTTGTCCAGATGGGAGCCAATGGGGGGACCCCACAAACCTCGCTCTCGGAGTAACTCATATTCAATCTGAGACCACTCCTCTGTCACGTATTTTAATGCATTCTGCTGACGCTGAACACAAAGACATTGGTAAATGCATCAGGAGCGATGCTTTTAAACCTATGTCTGATATGAGCAGAGACATTCCCACTACACTACAAAAAAACACGTAGTAAGTCATAATTCCAGCACCACTTTCTAGTATTTGTGGTGTCAGTTACCATAAAAGTAGGGTTCATATTGTAATCTGCTCTTTGGTTTGCATTGTTAATCGAATATATTTCTAAATTGCAAACATGAGAGAAATGTTAACACTAAACCACTGAATTTGAAAAAGGATTTTAAGAATGAACTTGTTTTGGAGGTCTTCCTGCCTATATTTGCACTGTAGAGAGAAGTTTAATGAAGCAGAGTTTGGTGTTTGGTTTTTTGAACTAATTGCTTTCAGTGATTTGTTTCTCTCAGAAGTTGATTTCTTAAGATTTATAGCACACAGCTCAGCAACTACTTTGAACCAAATGTCTTTGAGAACGTTTGGAAGAAACCACAGGGTGAAACAATTTCATTCTGGAAAGCACAGAGCAGCCACTTATTATCACTGCACGATACCAGAAAATTTTACACTTCTCTACATCTTCTCTTACTTTTGTACAACGTTTTAGAAAGACAGTGTATTTCCAATCTCTCTCTCTTTTTGTTCCCTGGTTTGGTTTTT
>VZRE01001190.1:0-15905 GCA_013396775.1 Cephalopterus ornatus
GGGGCGACCCGGGGCGGCGCGGCCTAACGGTGCTTGTCTCCCCTCCGCCGCAGCCCCCCCCGCGCCATGCCCTCCGACCTGGCCAAGAAGAAGGCAGCCAAGAAGAAGGAGGCGGCCAAGGCCCGGCAGCGGCCGCGCCGGGCCCCGGAGGAGAACGGCGATGCCGGGACGGAGCCGCAGGAGGTCCGGCCCCCGGAGGCCAACGGGACGGCGCTGCCAGGTGAGGAGGCGGCCAGTCCCGTGTCTGCCCCGGGTGTCCTGGGGCGGGGAGCCCGGCTGGGGCTCGGCCGTGCCCCGGCTGTGTGAGCCGGGACATTGATTCTCTTCGAATGAAACACCTCGGGCACGGGCTGCGCTGCGCCGGGCGGCTGCGGTAGCTGCCGTCGGGGCCTCTCTGCCCGGGGGCAGCAGGACCCCCCGGGGGCTCCACATGGGCCGTTTGTGTGAAGGATGCCCGTGGCCCTCGCTCGAGGCGTGGCAATGTGAACATGGAAGGGGCTGATGGTGTCTCCCCCCTCAGACAGACACTGTCCCCATCTTCTGCTACTTGATGCCCAGACCTTTTTGGATTTTTTTTTTGGTTTTTCGTTTTGTTTTGTTTGGGGTTTTCTTTCTTGCTGCAGGGACCACTGCAGCATTTGAATTCTTTCTGTTCTTACTGCTATTGCTCTCACTCTCACCTGTTTCTCTGGGACTACAGAGAGTCTGAGAGCCTGTCTGTAAAAGAGACTTTGTGTCTGTTAAAGAGAGACTTTTGTCAGAGGGCGCTGTCGGCCCTGAAGGACATAGTCAGGTAACGCTTACCGACGGACAGCTTGCTTTCGCAGCCGCGGGGCTCTCTCGCCGTGCGGGGCTCTCTGTCGCTCGCTCGCTCTTTTCCTCTCTCGCTCTTTTCCTCTCTCGCTCGCTCTTTTCCTCTCTCGCTCTTTTCCTCTCTCGCTCTTTTCCTCTCTCGCTCGTTTCCTCTCTCGCTCGTTTTCTCTCTCGCTCGCTCTCCCTCTCTCTCGCTCGCTCTCTCTCTCTCTCATTTGCATATCGCCTCGATATTGGTGCAGCCCGGGGCGCTGGGAGCGGCGGGGGCTGTGCCGGGATCCGGCGGGAATCTGGGAAAGACTCTTCCCCCCGAGCGGCTTACAGTCACAGAATATGCCGAGTTGGAAGGGACCCACAAGGATCATCAAGTGCAACTCCGAGCCCTGCGCAGGAGCAGCCCCAACAATCCCACCCTGTGCCCCAGAGTATCATCGAAACACTCCTTGAGCTCCAGCAGCCTTCATGCTGTGCCTACTGCCCTGGGGAGCCTGTTCAGTGCCCCACCACCCTCTGGAGAAAGAACCTTTTCTCATATCCAAAGTAAACCAGGGTCTGGAACAGCTCCCCAGGGCAGTGGTCATGGCCCCAAGCCTGGCAGAGCTCAAGGAGTGTTTGGACAGCGCTGTTGGGCCATGTTGGCATTGTCCTGTGCCGGCCCAGGAGCTGGACTAGGTGATCCTTGGGGGTCCCTTCAACTCAGGAGATCCTGTGATTCCATATGGGTCGATACGGGCATATTTCTTATTGGGAGTTCTCCATGAGCTATTTTCACATCAAGGGGAAAATGCCCTTCTTCGCTTCCTACTCTGTGGCACTGTCGAAAGGGGTCCCATGTGACTGACAGTGACATTCTATGCTCCTTGGCTAAGGCACATTTGCCATGGTGTTCACAGTGATTTGGCTGAGTGGGTGATTTTACCAGGAGCACTCAATGCTCACAGCCAGGCTGTTCAGCTCTCTGCTCTGAGCAGCAGCAGCGCTGACAAGATCCCCAGTGCTGTTTGCTGCTTCCAAGGACAGCATCTCACCAAGCAGTGAAGTTGGGCTGCAACAGGTCAGCATGATAGGAAAGAAAGTAGTGAGGCCCTGGCACAGGCTGCACAGAGAAGCTGTGGCTGCCCCATCCCTGGAAGTGTCCCAGGCCAGGTTGGACAGGGCTTGGAGCAACCTGGGCTAGTGAAAGGTGTCCCTGCTCATTGTAGGGGGTTTGGAATTAGATGCTCTTTAAGATCCAACCCAAACCATTCTAGGATTCTGTGATTACATGATTTGCTGTTACTGTAGGAGGAAAGGAACAGGGGGACATGCAGATGGACATAGTAGCTTCTCCAGAAATTAGTAGGGCCTGTTCCAATGCTGCTGCTTCTTCTCTAACTTTCCCTTCATTAATTTTCTAGCCAATTTAAGCTTGAAAGCAGTACTCTATAAGGTCTCTCCCTATCCTAGTCCTTCCTGCACGAGGGGTTAGTCTCATGACACAGATAACTGACTCGCTCTTCTGGCTGCTGACTTAATTCTGATGGTCCTATTTCATTTATATGATATTTAGATATTTAGCAGGTGGAAGTTCCTGTTAGACTATATATATCCATCTGCTAAGCTGAAAAGCTGAGTGTCATTGCAAGAAATCCTTTTCAGCTCTTCCATAGAAATGAGGGTTGGGAGTTGTTTTTGTAGCCCTGGGCCTTTCTGTACAGCGGCTTTTGGCTTCCCTTGTATTTGTAAATCAGTAACACTTCCGATCTTTCTGTGTATAGAGGTGGATGCTCTTACAAAGGAGCTGGAGGACTTTGAATTAAAGAAAGCTGCTGCCCGAGCTGTGACAGGAGTGCTGGCCTCCCACCCCAACAGCACTGATGTGCACATCATCAACCTCTCCCTGACCTTCCACGGTCAGGAGCTGCTGAGTGACACCAAACTGGAGCTGAACTCAGGGAGACGCTACGGCCTGATCGGACTCAATGGCATTGGTAAGCTGTGGGGAAAGTGACATGGCTCCCTGGAGCTCAGTGAGAGTGTTGTGCTGCTGAGGAGCTGGGCAGGTGCAGGTGGGAAATGCTAGAAACTGGAAAGAGGGCTGTTGGACAGGCATGGCTGGGCCATGGCAGTTCCTGTTCTCCCATGTCTCTCCCCAGAGAGGGGAATTGCTAGGATTGCTGATAGAAGTCTGAGATTGCATTCTGGCTTTGGACTGTGCATTTGAACTTGTTTCGGCGGAGAGTTTGGTGAGATGTCTGGGATCTGTAAATCTCTCTGATTCCTGTATACAGGATTTGCCTAGTAGTGCCAGTAAACCCAGTACTGATGGGTATTGGTCAAAGAACATGCTCATTATGGAGGAGTAAAGAAAGTGTGGTTTGACACACTACATTGAGAGATGCAGAATATGCGTGTGATTGGAGAAGTGCTAGTAAGAGTGACCAGCTGGTTTAACTTTCAGGAAAACACAAGTTCTCTAGTGATAAGTACGTTACTTTCCTCTGTGTTAGAAGTACTTTGGAATCTGGGGCCCTAGTAACAGCTGTTAGACCTGGTTAGACAGGTTAGTCTTCTGGCCTCTTGGGCAAGAAATTGCCCAGGATTTTCTGGATTTGGAAAGGGAGGGAATCAATGGGATCTGAATGCATTTCTTCTGTTTCACTGTGACATTGGATCTCACTGAATCCAACAATTAATTGTGGAGTGATTATCTGCACACAGGGAAATCCATGCTTTTATCAGCTATTGGGAAGCGAGAAGTGCCCATCCCAGAGCATATTGATATCTATCACCTGACGCGAGAGATGCCTCCCAGTGACAAGACCCCTCTGCAGTGTGTGATGGAGGTGGATACAGAGAGGGCCATGCTGGAGCGAGAGGCAGAACGTCTGGCTCATGAAGACGGTAAAGCTTCTCCGAGTTCCAGGGGACATTTCCTCCATTTCCTTCCCCACCAAAGAAAATTTGGGTTCCTTGGCAGAGTTTTCACATGTTGTGGTACCTATTTCCCCCAGCTGCCACATGGGAGTGACAGTAGTGGAATGACAATTCTTTGGATGAATTATTCCATGCAGCTTCTTAGGAAGCATCTCAGGCTTGGGAATGGAGGGGACTGCATAGAAGTAGGGCAGAGGGATTGTGAGCTTTCCCAGCTGCGCAGAGGTGCAGCTGAGAGCCCTTTACTGGCAGAGGTGCTGATGGGTGGGCTCTCTTTCAGCGGAATGTGAGAAACTCTTGGAGTTATATGAACGTTTGGAGGAGCTGGATGCTGATAAGGCAGAAGCACGGGCCTCACGTATCCTTCACGGCTTGGGGTTCACACCAGCCATGCAGAGGAAAAAGCTGAAGGATTTCAGTGGTGGCTGGCGAATGAGGGTGGCGCTTGCCAGGTGAGTGCTATAGTGCCTGCTGCTTCCTGGGAGAATGCCTGCCTGCTCCTGACTCTGAAGAGCCATGGACACAGTTCTAAGAACTCAGAGCAGAGCTAAGAGACTTTGGGTTACCTACACTCACCCTACGCCATTATCTCCCCTGTCCTTGCAGAGCCCTCTTCATTCGGCCTTTCATGCTGCTGCTCGATGAGCCCACAAACCACCTTGACCTGGATGCCTGCGTGTGGTTGGAGGAAGAGCTGAAAACGTAAGCACAGAGGAGTTTGCTGCTTCTGTGGGTTGTGCTTTTCTGCTGGAACATCTTGTCAGCATGTGATCAAGTGCTGCAGGAGTAACTGTCTATGGTTCTTGTGGGTACATGACTGTCTTGCGGTTGCAGTGACATCTTCTGCTTGCTGCTGTATGGGATTCTTGATGCAAGGGTAATGAATTCAAGACAAGGCCCTGTCTTCCCATCACTGAAGAAATGAGAAATGCTGGTTTGTACTCCCAAGTTAAAGAGGCTTCCTGGGAAGCCAGGAGCAGGCCTTGGCAGCCTATGTACCAGCACTGTGTGCTGTACCAGTAGCATGAGCTTTCTAGACCTGGCTCCTAGCTCATCTTCCTGCCCACCATTTCTCTGTTTTAGCAGAACTGTAGTATCTGAGTGTGCTGGTTTCATCTATTGTGTTGGTGACTGGTTTTCATAAACAAAGGTAAAATGTGAAGGTGTAAGGCAAAAAGCTTAGAAATAGTTATGGAACTCAGGTTATCTGGGGCGTGCATTTAAAGGACTGTGTTGTGAGAGGGGTTTTGCCTTTGCAGAGGTTTTTCCATCGGCTTTGTCAGTTAAACCTTTTGCATCCTTCCTTTAAAAGTCAGATGTTTTAGGGAAGTACTTTGAACCTCTTTTTGGGAGGCTTTGACCCATCGTTGTTCAGAATTGGAGTGGAGCCAGGCACAAGGTGCCTAACGGATGGGAGTCTGTACCGAGGGCAAAGAGCAGTGAAGGTTGAAACTTCTTGGAAGTGTGATGCTAATGAAGTCAGCTGCATCAGTAGCATGAGTCACCTGCCACATGGGCAGCCAGCCTTGGGCTCCTTGTGACAACAGGTGAAGACTGGTCTAGTGGTACAGGGTGTTTTACCACAGTGAAAGGTGTTGGCAGGATTTACTCACTGCAGCTGGTTGTAACTGCTTTCCTGACAGTTTCCTAGAGCATCTCCCAGGCTGTGACCTTTTTGTTCTTAATCTAATTGAAGGCAAGAGAAATCTGGTGCATGTGAAGCCTTTGTCACCATCAGGACCAACAAACAGGAATTCTTTGCCTAGCTTAGTCTCTAATAACTTACGTCGTGCCACAGGTTCAAGCGGATCCTTGTGCTGATATCCCACTCCCAGGACTTCCTGAATGGCGTCTGCACCAACATCATCCACATGCACAACCGCAAACTCAAGTACTACACAGTGAGTAAACAGTGCCCCGTGCCACCAGCAGAAACAGGAGCTGTTCTCTGGGCACATCTGATATCCCATGGTCTCTCTCCAGGGAAACTATGATCAGTATGTAAAGACTCGTTTGGAACTAGAAGAAAATCAAATGAAGCGTTTCCACTGGGAGCAAGATCAGATTGCCCATATGAAGGTACCCGCCTGGCTGCATAAGCATCTTCCTACCCATGCAGGTGGGCATCCCTGCCCCTCCTCAACCTTGTCACTGTGGCTTTTGGCTGACTTTGCTTTGTTGCAGAATTACATTGCACGATTTGGCCATGGCAGTGCAAAGCTGGCCAGGCAAGCTCAGAGCAAGGAGAAGACTCTTCAAAAGATGATGGCTTCTGGCTTGACAGAGAGAGTTGTGAATGATAAGGTAGGATCAGACATGGGATTGCATCTAGAGATCAGTGTTGGAAACCTGGGCTACAGAAGTAGAAAATGATCTGTAGCAGACAGCAGGAATGGCTGACAGAGCTGGGAGCAAGAACAAGATACCCTTCCTGATGCCAAGGATCTCTGTACTCAGCATGGAGTAATGCTGACCAGTGGGAAGAGGAGGAGGAATTTTATAGGGGAGGAAAGTGGAATTGTCATACCATTGAGGCTATTTTGCAGATACAAAAATCAGAAATGAGTGCCAAAGGCTCATAGGAGGTGGGGGAGGATTCTCAGAGCAACTCCTACTTGTTTGAAGAGTACAAGCCCACATTTGCTTCAAGGGGGAAGAAATAGGGACTTGTTAGGCAGCAGATGAGCTTGCAAGCAGCTCATCAGAATATATCTATGAGTAAGTGGATAGAAGGCCTTATAAAAAGTTGCAGTCTGACGCCTTGGTCTGCAGCTGATGTTGGTAGCGAGGGATGGTTGTACGAGAATGTCCGGGCTGTCTCGTGCTCCGGGGTGTCTCACAGGTGGATATTCTGTGTTAACAGACTTTGTCATTCTACTTCCCGCCCTGTGGGAAAATCCCCCCTCCTGTCATCATGGTGCAGAATGTCAGCTTCAGATACAGCAAGGATGGGGTGAGTATGGGGAGTGTGCATACAGGGATCCCTTGTGCTTCTGCCTTGTTTGGGAGTGGGAGGCATTTGACTGAGCTTCCTGATCAGGCTGCAGCATATGACTAGTGGAGCAAACTTTTTGGCAGTGTTAATGCTGGGTCTGCTGAGGATAGAGCATTACAGGTGCAGCAGAGAGGTTCTGGGGAGTAGTGAAAAGGCATAATATGTGGCATGATTTTTGTGGTTTGCAGCCATGGATCTATAATAACCTGGAGTTTGGGATTGACCTGGATACCCGTGTAGCTCTTGTTGGACCCAATGGAGCTGGAAAGTCAACACTGCTGAAACTGCTCACAGGAGAGGTTTGCTTCCTACATTGTCTACCTTGCTCTGGACCTTTATTCTTGGGATAGTCTTCAAAAAAGCTGCACTTATTTGCCAGAGCACCCCAGTCTCAGGCCTTGGAAATCCTAAGGTCTTGTTGCAATATAGGGCTTTTTCTCTCAGATTACGCATTCAGGCTGCCTCCCCTGTGCCAGAGTGGAGATGACTGGATTCTGTATTTCTGACATACAGCAAGAGGGGAGATTTCCTGCTGAAATGATTTTATCTTCCCTTTCTAGCTGCTACCCACAGATGGGATGATTCGCAAGCACTCACATGTGAAGATCGGTAGATACCACCAGGTACTTCCTGCAGTAGCCCCCAGGGACAGGGAATGCTGAGGCAAAAGCTGTCAGGAATGAGGAAACTTGCACCTGTAGTTCTGCTTCTATGGCCCCTCCCGCTGCTGCCCTTCTGTACCCGGAGACGGGGGAAGGAACTGTTCATGGAAAGGTCTCCAGCTCATGTCCCTACCCTGCTGACTGTGGTCCTTCCTGTTCAGCCTCACACCTGCTAATGGCAGAGCTGGTTGCCTTGTGTTTGGTGGTGGACAAACCTACTATTCTGAAACAGCACTCCTGCTCCTGAAATGGAAGCTATTGCGTAATAGTTCAGCACAGGGGCTATCCTGTGGTTGGGATTATGGGCTCTTGTGTTCTGACGCTCAGCTGATACTAGAGGGGCGTGGGGTGTAAGGGAGGAAGTGCTTTGGGCCATGAGGTGAGTGGCCTGCACAGCCTGAAGCTGACTTTTCTTCTCTGGCAGCACTTGCAAGAGCAGTTGGACTTAGACCTCTCACCCCTGGAGTACATGCTGAAATGCTACCCAGAGATCAAGGAGAAGGAGGAGATGAGGAAAATCATTGGCAGATATGGTCTGACAGGGAAGCAGCAGGTAAACGTGAGCTGTTGAGGTTTGCTTTTTCTCATTAGGGGAGTAGAGCTGCTGTGTTTTTTGTTCCTTCACTGATGTCTGACAGTGTGATACAGTATGCAGCATGGCTCACCATAGCATCAAAATCCATCTCTGCCTTTGAAATCAGAAAAAAAAATGGCTCACAGCAAGACATGGGTTGGAATGGGTGACCCCCTCAGAATCTGGGTGGAAAGAAGACAAGTTGTGGTGTAGTGCTAGACCTGAGCACACTTTAATTGTAACTTGAACTAGTTTGGTTATCTCATTTCTGAGATGAATTACCAGGCAGAAGTGTTAGAAGATTCTCGTCTGGGTGTGAGGTCCCCTTGGTTCAGACAAGAGACTCACCAGTGGTACTCTTAAGTCCAAGCTTGATGTGCTCCTATACATCATATGTCACGTGTGTGACAGGAGGTGTCAACGTCACTGCAGTTCAGTGTTGATTTTTGCATTGTTTTTGCCCATTTATCACTGCAGAAGTTGAGTAGTTTGATGGTTGTATCAGTGAACACCAGTCAGACCCCAATCAACTATCCTTGCACATCTCTGGCACAAGCTTGGTCTTGCTGGGGAGACTCCTTCTTCAGAAGCCCCTGGAATTCCCGTGTTCCATGGGTGGGAGAAGCTCAGTGTAGGTATAAGGCTGATTGAACATTGTCCTCTTGTGTCATGGAGCTGCTGGGAGCCCAGGGTGAGCAGGCTGTGAGGTGCCTGCAGAGCCTGAGCTGTGTCTGTGTTGGGCAGGTGAGCCCCATCAGGAACCTCTCAGATGGGCAGAAGTGTCGTGTGTGCTTCGCTTGGCTGGCCTGGCAGAACCCCCACATGCTCTTCCTGGATGAGCCCACCAACCACCTGGACATAGAAACCATAGATGCTCTGGCAGATGCTATCAATGAGTTTGAAGGAGGAATGATGCTTGTCAGCCATGATTTCAGACTCATCCAGCAGGTAAGGAAAGTCATGAATTTTGTCAGAGCACCTTTTTAACACTTTAAGTAATTAAAACAAGGTGTTTTCAACTCATTGGCTCTTACACATCCCAAAAAGATGGGTGAGTGAAAAAAAATCACTGCACACAAAATTCCCTTACTTGTGTTCATGTTAAACAATTATTGAGATAGCCCAGGAAAATATTAGGAACTTGAAATAAAGAAAAAAACCCAACACAAATGTCAAGTGCTGGTTTGTCAGTTATAGCTTTGGCTGCAACTTCAGGTATAATTTTATTTTTCAGTGTGTTATATCCAAGTAGTTCAGGTCAAGGATTACTTTTGTTTCAATTCCCAGTTTAGCAAGAAAGGCTTTTCTTCTTAGTGCATGAACAAAATCAGAAATGTAGAGGGGTCCAGGATTTTCAGTTATAAAATCTTATATAAATTATGCAGAAAAAAACAAGGAAAATGTTTCTCTGCAAATGCTTTATTTGGTAGTTGAAATGTGCAAATTACTAAACTTTTCCTGCCAAACTTCAGAGAATAGTTTGTAGTTAACTTTATAATTTTCATAAGATTATAAAATGCTGTACTGCAAACCTCTCCTCCTCCTCGTGTGCTTGATCTCAGGTCGCGCAGGAGATCTGGGTCTGTGAGAAGCAGACAATCACCAAGTGGCAAGGGGACATCCTTGCCTACAAGGAGCATCTCAAGTCGAAGCTGGTGGATGAGGACCCGCAGCTCACCAAACGGACCCACAATGTGTGAGCTGAGGAGCCCCTGGCCCTGGTGCTCTGTGGGCCCGGAGGTGGCCATGAGTTGCCTGCCCGCCGGCGGGAGCGGGACTGCTGCTCGCGCTGGCTGTGTTGTAGGATTTGCTGCAATACTGCTTCCCTTCGACTTGCCTTGCACCTCTGTGTCTGGACAGAGCTCTTCTCTCCCAGTCTGGCTACATTTGGGCAACCGTTTCCATATTAAGATGATGTCCCATCCAAGCCAGGCCCTGGAATCTGATGGCCTGGGGTCACAGCAGCAGCCATCAGGGTGTCTGAGCTGCAGTGTTACACAGGTGGAGACCCCAGCCCAGCTTCTCCCGCCTCTTCCTTCCCAATTTCTGCTTCAGTTTAGATACTTCACTTCAAACTCCTCTGGCCTTGGTTTGTTTTTAACTATTATTTAACAGTGTAGTTAACACATCTGCCTGAGAATCCATCGGTCAATAAAGAGGGAAGAACAATCTTGTCTTGTTTTGTGAGCTGTGGTAGTTGGGGCTTCCTGTGGCTGAGCTTTGAGTGAGGATCAGCCCCATCTGCTAAAGTTTCAGTTCCTCAGTACAGCAAAAGCTGTGGCAGAACTTGTGTGTTACATGAAGTGGTGAGTACTGAGCTCTGCAGGTACTAAGCAGTGAGCAGGACCCTTGCGCCTGGGACACCCCTGCTCAGGCAGAGCCAACACTGGGTTTCCAGTAGGTGACAGAAGGGGGAACAAGCCACCCATGCTTCTGTTGTAGATGGTGACAGACAACTTGAAAGGATTGTGAATATCAAAGTCAGAAACACAGTGTAGATCTATGGAACACCAGCGTGTCCTGTGCAACACAGTGGCTCAAGTGTGGCTTTTTCCTTCTTCCTGAATTGTCTAATAATGGGACTCAATAATGTAGGATTTCTGAACTATGAATTTTGTCCTTGCGGGTTCCTTGCAAACTGACCAACTAAACTTATTTTGTTCTCAGTAACAGATTTTTGGAAAAGTTGATGTTTAAACCTCACCCTGTGCCACAGAAGCTTGAATAAAATAAATTTTTAATTTATTATTAAAGCAATTAAAAGGTACTAAAGGGAAAGGTAGCAAATCAAACCAAATAGGCTCTTTTGATCATGAGTTATCATTTTAATTGGTACTGACACATGAGAATGGCTGCACTGGTCATGTAGTCCATGCTGCCAGGGGAGAGGAAGGACAGGACAAATGCAGGAGCTGTACTACCTTGCAGTGCTTCCTCCAGTGCCAGCTGACTGGCTTTGACTTTTTGGGTAGAGTATTTCCTTGGTTTTCTTTCCCAAACGGCCTATCCAGGTTGTGACTACTGCTGTGGAAGCACTGTGTGTCAGTCAAAGAACAAATGTCACAACAGGAGCTGCTTCAGAACCTTGGGGTTTTTCAGTGTTTCTAGCAACGATCTGAGAGGAGAACAAAAAAAAAGTAGTTTCTGATAAAATATGAAGATCAATTATTGTATAGCTGTAGCTGCACTAGAGGCCTCAGTAAGCCAAGACTCATAAAATGGAATCTATACATATGCTTTATGAGCCTCAATTTAACCTTCATTTGTTCTGTTGTTGGACTGCACTGAAACAGCTCCCAGATGTTGTGGAGCATTGATCTGAGGCAGCCACAAGCTGGGGCAGTGGCACTTCAAGCTGTTTCAGATGGGACTTTTCTGGTCTTGCACAAAAGCAAAATTATAGATAAATTACAAGAATTGCTCCTTAGTTGCTAGGATGGTCTTTGAAAGAAGTGGCCTAGAGCCTGCACATTTACTCTTGCCTGTAATCTAAAAGTGAGGTTGGCTCTTCTGAGCCACAGCCAGAAGTTGCAGGTGCAGGGTTGTGGGATTCCCTTGCCTGTGTATTGCAAGTAGATCCATACACCACCAAAAACAGCACCAGGAGGAGTCAAGCCCAGCACACAGGAGCACGGACAGCCTCTAGCACATGCAGTCTGGAGAAGCAGATGGTGATTCCCCAAAACTGGGAGTTCAAATCTGACTCTACTGCTCAGTGGATGAGCCTCCACTCTTGCTTCGTAAAGTCTCCCTGTGCCTAATGCCAAGTGATCAGTTGCTGCTCCTCCATCAAAGGACTTCCTTCTAACTAAACATTTTGTCAGAAAAAACAGCTGTGTGTGTATCACTGCCAGTGCCAGACATGGCAGCAGCTGGGAAG
Source organism: Cephalopterus ornatus (assembly GCA_013396775.1). NCBI lineage: Eukaryota > Metazoa > Chordata > Aves > Passeriformes > Cotingidae > Cephalopterus > Cephalopterus ornatus. The sequence continues at coordinate 11,841 of VZRE01001190.1, forward strand.
GGATACAAGAGCCCCTAGCTCCTTCATCACGAGAGAGCCTGTGTACTATGGCCTGAGACCAAGGTCACACAGCTCCCCTTGCAGTGGCAAGTCTCCCCGAACACAAAGGTCTCACCTATTCACAGCTCTGTGAATCGGGGGGTAGTGGAATGTCCCTCAGAGTGGGAACCCTGTGTCGTTCCTTGTCAACACACAGCCTCTTGCAAAGCACAAGTGGTGATGTCACCTGCTCCTTAGTCCTAGTATGAGTCCCTCCCATTCCCAGAGTATTCCACTACCTCGTATCTTCAAGCCCATTCTTCTTCACAAAGAGCTGCCAGGACCATTCCAGCCTATCCTGCCCGATCACTGATATTTCAGTTCCTGGGAGCAAGAAGGCCTTCTGTGACACCGAACAACCTGCCCTGCCCCATCACAGTGACAGTTATTTGCACTCACCGAGGGTGATCAGGTGCCTCCCCATGAGGACAGGCCACAGTGCAACAGTTCAGTGAAACACTATGGGCTGCACAAGCAGAAGCAGAGTCACTGATTAATGAGTGGGTCTCCCAGGCTCACTCTTTGGAAGGTATGATTTGCTCAGATGTGCCAGTATGGCATGTGCCCCTAAGCAGGAGACTGTGCACGGCAGCACCGAGACCCCAGCGTGTCCCCCTCCTAAACGAGCATACTGGCACGGTCCTTCTATGAAATTGCTTTTGTGGCGCCTGCTGAAAGGCTTCCGTTTCCCTCCAAAGGACAGAAAACTCTGTTTTGTTCACTTTTCTACTGTGTTGCTGCATGTTTTCCTGGCTTAGCCTAATTCCTGTGTCATATTTACTCTTGCTTGTTTTATCACTGGTTTACAAGACAGTTCAAATCCATACATGGAGTGTCAGCCCTCCCCTGCCTCCCTCCTGGCATTCCAGGCCCTGTTCGGTGCAGCAGGTGGAGTTCCAAGAGCAGGTAGCTGAGACAGCGGGGGGAATCTGACTGGTGGAGAGTTCACAGTGCACTGAGGTGCCCTCCTGTTACCGAGTTCCCGCTGAGTGCAGTACTTGTTCCACAGCACACATGTGGTTCCACCCGTCTGACTTTGGAGTACCTTGAGTACTCCAGTTCACACCCTTTCACTAAAGGAGGATCTCTTCTTTCACCAGATCTCTGGTGGACCTGGGAATGGCTCTTCTCTGGCAATTTTCCCCCAGTGAATCTGATGCTACTGCTCTTGCTTCCCTCTTTGCCCAGGTTGCGCTCAAACTTTTTCTCAGGTCTGAAAGTTTAATTGAATTTGTCACTTCCAAGCTCCTCTCAGGCCAGCTACCCTTCATTTACTGCCAAGAGAAATCATCAGCCACAGGTGTGTACTCCTCCTGCCTCTTGGGGACTGCACCTGAGGCAGGTTAGGGTCTGTGGCCTGTGCTATATAGCCAGCCCCATGGCAGTTGCTGGTTGCTCTGTTGGAGGCTGAGATGAGCTCAGAACCCAGGAAGAAGCATGGTCGTGTTTCCACCTCTGGGGACAGAATATCTAAGAGGACACCTAAGAGAAAGGAAACCTTTTCAATCTATATCTACAAAGTACTGAAGCAGGTGAGTAAATGTTTCTCTTCTGCTAGAAACTGCTTCATCCATAAAGTTACTTCTACCCGTTGTGTGTTGACACTGCAAAGAGGAAGGAAAGAAATCTGCTTTGTAATGAGATGAAAAAAAAAGTGAGTGGGTAAAGGAGAGCCCCAGTTGAGGCTCAGAAGCTGACAGGGGCAGGGGGAGAGGCAAGAGGTGGATCTAGAGCAGAAAGGATTTCCTAGAGAGAGCAAGCTCTGCTGTATGGCCCTGCTTGAAGAAGTAATTGAATAGAAGTAAAGAGGGCAGGAACAGCTCCTGCTGGGCTTGTGAGTAGGTGTTAAAATATCTGGTGAGATGAGAAAAAGAATTTTTGGAAGTAGTCATACACTGTCTAAGCCACAGTCATCAGCATGAGCCTGTAGGCAGGTTCTGAAAACTGGGGTGTTTTCACCCCTCAGAGTCTTGTTTTCCATGGGGGTTGTGTGGGGGCTCCCACTGGTGCAATTCCAAAGCTGCTGTAGCATTATTGGAGCCTCTCTTCAGTCTAATGCAAGTGGCCCATGACTTGAGACCCTTAGGGTGGCAACTGTGGGTCCCTTTGGGGTGAGAGTGCCCTGTCTGGGATGGGAAGTGGGGCCCTGCTCTTCTGGGGTGGCTGGGTTCCTCTTCCCTCCAGGGCGATGGGTGTGTGAGATGGTGTTCGGTTACCACCTGGCAGGTGCACCCAGACCTCACCATCTCCTCCAAGGCCATGAGCATCATGAACTCCTTTATCAACGACATGTTCGAGCGCTTGGCCTCGGAAGCCTCATGCCTGGCCCAGTACAGCCACCGCTCCACCATCACAAGCCGTGAGGTGCAGACAGCTGTCCGGCTCCTGCTGCCCGGCGAGCTGGCCAAGCACGCCGTCTCCGAGGGCACCAAGGCTGTTACCAAATACACGAGCAGCAAGTGACCACTGGGCCCCAGCAAAACCAGCCTGATGCCCGCTTCTTGTGGAGCCTTTCAGGAGCTGGTATTCAGTCTTACTCAACTGAGAAAGTAAAGCCTTCTGTTGGCTGCCTGCAAATAAAAAAAGCATAGAAACACAGATTGTGTCTTTAATTTTTGTGTTGCAAAGTGTGAGGCAGTTTGAACTGTGGCAGTGGGGGTTGTTTGGTAGAGCTGGAAGAACAGCTGCTATTTGAAAACAACCACACACAAGTAGGAACAGAGACCACAGGGCATGCCTGAGGAGAGCTAGAGTTGTTCTGGGAAGCATAGTGAGCTCTCCAGTCCTCCAAACTCTGTATCCTGGTTTTCAGATTCCTGACTGCTAAAAGCTTCTGTTATCTTTGACTTTCCTGTGGTGCTTCCTTAGTTGGTGGGTCACTTTGCCCAGATGTCAGTTTGTACCAGTCAGAGCAGAGGCTGAATCCGTCTGGGTAAGTGCAGTGTAGTTAGCAGTGGTAAGGGGATTTCTCATGTTTATAAAGTGGTTTTCAAGATAATGGGGTTTTTCTTGGGTTTTTGTTTTGGTTTTGTTTGTTGTTGTTTGGTTTTCTCTTGTTTGGGTTTTTTTCTCCTGGTGAAGGTTCTCTTCCTTTTGGGTAGTGGAGACAAACAAAGCCAAATGAGCTGGACTGACAGGAGAAACAAATAGTATTTTCTTTCTAGGACTTGTGGCCATTGCCTCCACTTGCTTTGAAGAGAACTTTGTCTTGCAGGACTCTAAACTGCACTAGAGCTGAGTGTCCTGTGTTCTGCCTTGCATCATTGTGTTAATGACTGGCCCTAGCTGCCTTTTCTTGTATTCCCAGGTGCTTCCTATGGGAATGATCTAGGGCCCTGCAGGCAGCATGAGTAGGTTCTCTGTCCACATGGAGCTCTGAAAGCCCTCAGGGCAAAGTGTTGTGTCCAGAGTGATGGTGCAGGCCACGACCTCCAGAGCTGTGGTGGGGCAGCCTGGCTGCCCCATGAGCATCACATCTTCTTGGGGTGTGCAGGGCTGTCCTGGGTTCCTGCACAGAGGTGCTGCCTCAAGGTCTGTGGTGGAAAGGAAAGGTGTGGAGCATATTCTGGGTGAAGTTTTGGTGGAGATCATAGAGTAGTTTGGGTTGGAAGAGACCCTAAACTCCATCCAGTTTCACCCCCATGCCTGGGGCCGGGTGTCCTTCCACTATGCCTGTCCAACCTGGTCTTGAACACTTGGGGCATCTGTAACTTCTCTGGGCAGCTTGTTCCAGTGCCTTTTCCCAGCTTCACATTGGGACTGGATGCCTGGCTCTAACATCTTCTGTTCACAGCCAACAACAGGGTAGGAGTAACCAGGAGGAACCAGAGATGTGTTTAATCCAAGGTGACAGTATGTGGGGCAATCACAGGCTTGTGAGGTGATGCTGAGTCTCATGAGCTATGGAGCTGTGACAGGTACTGATCTGCCTGGCTTGACAGTGTGGGCCAGACAAGGTGTCCGTGATGGTCCTCAGGAGCAGCAGGGCTGGGGCATCTCCCTGTCAGACCTAGCCCTGCTGCTGTG
>VZRE01001190.1:15981-42703 GCA_013396775.1 Cephalopterus ornatus
GTGTGGCGGGCTGGGGGGGGGAGGGAGGGAAGGAGCTGCACTGGGTGCTCTGTTTCCTTCTGTCTGTAGGACAGCATTGAAGAGAGCCCCCTTCACCCTGCCAGGCCTGCAAGCTGGACCTGAGCATGGGGGTGGAGCAGCACTTTGCCCGTCAAGGCTATACTTTTTCTCCTTCCTGTGACCCTTATGGTGGCTGTGCTGTGGGGACAGGGTGTGTGGCTGCTGCTGGCGGCAGAGCTGCTGCATCAGGGCTGTCCCTGGGCCGGGTTTGTGGAGTTGCTCAGCCTGATGCAGCCATTGGAGACAGGTCTGGCAGAGCTCACCCTGGGAGTGGGGTGCTGAGCAAGCTCCGCTTGCGTCGAATCGGTGAGCAGCCCACCTCCTTGCCCAGTCTATTCTGTTGCTCCCTGGGCCATGTATCTGTGCTTGCTCCACTTTCCAGCTGCTCTCCCATTTCCCCAGCAGTGGGATGTGCAGCTGTGCTCTCTGTGGGATGAGGAATGCTGAGGAGAAGCCTGGTGCTGCAGTTCTGCTCCTGACCTGGAGATGGGTCTGTCTGACTATCTGATCTCAGATCCATTCCTGAAGCATGGGAAGGATCCCCGTGCTGCTCTGCTTGGAGGAGGCTGCCTGTGGACTGTGCAACTTCCATCCCTGGTACCCTGGCTCTCTTGGCAGATACCTGCACAACCAGCCGGGTAAGGTGCCAATTTATGATGAGATGAGTGGCTGTTTCCTGGAGGTGTCTGGTGGAGCATTAGCACTGAGTGAGGCCCAAAGGAGTAAGGCTTTAATAGTGTAAGTGCTTGATTCTCCAATACTCCAGCTTGTGCATCCTGCTTCATGTCATACCTGTCCCCTATCCCCTCACCGAAGGCTTGAAGAATGGAGTTGGTGAATGGCCTCACATTCCTCTTACTAGATCCCTGCATTTCCTTGCAGATATGGACAGGTAGTGCAGATGAACTGAGACTGAGAGGCAGAAGGAGGATGTTGCTCTTGAAATGGTAAGTTTTGCACTGAACCTGCCCAGAATTGTCCCTTTCACATTTTCCATGTGGAGATGGGTTCATGTCTAGGTATGCAGGGATCCTGCTGCTTGTTTCCTTACAGTGTATTCCCATGGGGCTTCTCTGGGATGCCTGCACAGGATGTCATACATGGTCTTCCTGAGGGATCACTCTGTGCTGGCATAGATTAGCTTTGGTGAGAACTGGTCCTCAGCTCAGCTGTTTTCAGACTGGAGTTGTGGCGCCATGCCCTTGTCCTAGTGGATCCAGTCAGATCTGGATGAAGTTGTTTTGGGAGGAGGGGGTAGACTCTGCCACCCAGCGGGGATTCAGAGGACACTGGTTGCTGTAAGAATGACCCAGAAGCACTCAAGTTGCAACAAAAGCAAAGCTTAACTCGGAGCCTGTGCAGGCTCTTTTCCAAAGCATCCTGTGGCTGCCTTACTCCATGTGAGTCTCCGTCCAGATCTGCCTGTGTCTGCACAAGTCTCTTAGTGAGGGTTTTTTAGTGCTGTAACACTGAACAGGCAGGAGTTACAAGTATTGAGGCCATGTTACTGTGAATGCAGCTGCGTTGGGCAGGGCACGTCTCCAGGATGAAGGACTACCGCCTCCCTAAGATTGTGCTCTATGGTGAACTTGCCACTGNAGCGCGCTTGTAGCAAGCGTGGGTAGAGTCCTTCACAAATCTTCGTTCGCGAAGCCTAGCCATGATGAACACTGCAATGCTGTCATGTTGCATGTCCCTGGCCCTCTGTCTATGTTTTTAATGAGCTATGCATGTCTACAGTTTAGAAGAAGCTGGTTTTTTTGCCTTGGTCTGCTCTTCAGCCTCTCAAAAAGAGTGCTGGAGTGTGACAAAGTGAATGACTGTTCATAAAAATATCATCAATGCCTAAGTTTTCCTTTCTGTAACAGAGCAATGGCTTAAGAGCATGTGCTCTTCCTCTCATGTGGTGGCGGACCATGAGGCAGAGTATCCCTCTGGTCTGTCCTGAGTGGAGCAGGTTTGAAGGGAGGGAGCTTCTTGGGCAGTGGAGGCTGGCAGTGGTGTGCAGACCTGCATGTATTCCTCTCCCCATGTTGTGTCCCTTGGCAGCCATGCTGCCAGGTGGCTGCTCCGGTGCATCATTAGACACTGTTCAAATAGCAGAGGCCAGAACGGTTCAGCACTCAGAGGAAAATGAGCTGGTGATGGATAGCTCTAGTGATGCCAAAGCTGTTAAAATATGAATGTCTGATGTACAGCCAGAGTTCCAGCAAAGGACTCTCATCTTCTATGTGCTCAAGTGATGGTGTGTGGTGACAGTGCTGGTCTGTGGCCCTTCCTTTTGCTGTTTAGTTGGAGGTAGGGTGTTGTCCCTGAGTAATGGTAGCTTGTAGTGGCCTGGGATCCCTGCCTGGAGGAAGGGAGATGAGCGATGATCAAAGGTCAGGCAGGCACTCCCCTGTGAGTACACACACTGCTGCCTGAGGCTGTTGTCCCTGATGCTGCCTGTGCTGTAATGGGATTGAGGGTCCATGGCATCCTTGGAGTTGTGTCCCCATCTATGTTCTCCCCAGCAAGGATTGCTGCAAATATCTTGTTTCTTTGGTTTTTTTCTCTTTGTGCTCTGTTTGCTCTGGAGTCTAGGATGTAGCCAACAATAATGCTGCTTCCTTCATCTCCTCTGCTTGGGAACATGCTAGGGGTGAGAGAGGTATTCAGAAGTTAATTGAGAAAGTAAATCTTAGGTCATAACTGGCTTCCAGGGCCATATAACTTGGGTCAGGAGGCATACCTGTTTTCATGTCCTCTCTGTACAGCCCTGTGTTAGCTGCTGCTGAATTGGGGGGGAAACTGAAAGACCTGCAGTGGGGTGAGGTGTTCCCTGATGTGGAGCTGCAGCAGGGAGAGCCCTGGGGGCTGACTTGCGGTGCCCCTTGGGCCAGGCTGAGTGGGGCCAAAGACAGCGGGACGTGGTCAAAGGGTGTGTTCTCATGTAAGCAATGTGTGTTGAGCTGGGCCCATGATTGGTACCAGTGATGTGCTGCTTGGCCTCCAACAAGGAGAACATTTTCCTTTGGTCCCATGCATGCTGTGGGGCTTGAGAAGAGGGTGACATGGGCAGAGTGGCCCCATGAGGAATGGCTGCTGCAGGCCACACGCCGTTTTCCCATTAGTGAGTGTTTAGTTCAGCGTTTTAAATAATTGTGTCCTCGGAATGATATTTAAAATCCATTTGGGAGGCAATGAGGCGGGAAAGTGCCTGTGCCATTGTGATGACGCTGCGCAGGCCGCGCCACACATGCATATTACAAACTCGTTACAGGCTCGTTTACGTGCACACTGCTCCCTCCCCACACCACCAAGGCTCCGAGCGCTTTTCCCCCGCTATGACTGCTGGGCTTGGCTCTATTGAGATGTTTGTTTGACAAGGCAGGCCTGGTGTCCTCTGCAGCAGGAGAAGGGGCACAGCTGGGGTGTGGCAGTTGGATACTGCCCTTTGAGACATGGATGTGTGGGGCACACATGGTGATGAGGCTGTCACTCAGATGTCCTGTCCTTCACCTGTGCTCCGTGCAGGACTCTGTCACTTTCTGATGAGCCCTCGGACTTGTCACTGGAGACTCCAGACCCTGCAGCCCCACAGCTTTCAGCTGCTGTGCTCTGGGTACCACTGGAAGAGCTGCAGTACCTGTCCCAGGCTGGCTCTGATGCTGAGGACCAGCCTGGGCTCTTGAATGTCTGTGGAAGCTGCATGAACTGGAGGGACAAGGTGTGAGAGAGCAGCAGCTTCAGCAATGGTCCTGTGAGTGCTGGTTTGTGGCTGGATGGGAGAGAGTGACCCCTCTATCTCCTTCCCTCTCTTGCTGCTGTGTGGGCACCCTCTGCTGTCCTCCCAAGCCATGCAAAATAGAAATCCTATGTGGCAGGACAAGGCTCCTGGTACTGCTTTATCCTTGTTCTGTTGGCCTAGGTGGCATGAGCAGTGTTCAGTATTCTCCTTCCTGGTCATGTTCAGCTTCTTCTAGCCAGGGTCCCAGCTGTGGTTTTTCTTGGTACTGCCTGTGGCCAAGCATTAGTGGGGTGAGGATCAGGCCTCCACATCCTTAAGGATGTGTTGTGTTCTGACACCTATTCCCCTTGCCCAGTGACCTGGCTGGCTGCTTTCTGGATAGGCAGTGGAAGGCTCTGGCATCTTTGTCTCTGCCTGAGGGCTGTGGGCCCTCAGCATCCTCATTGTCCCTGTGGACTTTCCTATTTGGCAGCTGTGTAGGTGTTTGGCTTGGAGATGCTGAAGGGGAATAGGAAGGCTTAAGTCATTTCCAGGGTTTGAGGGCAGAGCTGCTCGTTGCTGTTTCTTCCTGGATAAAACTCAACTTACCACTGCTCTGTGCAACTTGTGTCCTTATGCAGGTGGGAGTTAGGCTGGGAGTGATTGACAGGTCCTGCGGCCTTCAGGGACAGTGCTCCTGGCTGGAGCTGAAGAATAGGAGCCAGGAGCTTGCTATGGTGAGGTCACCTTTTCTCCAGGTTGATGGTGAGCTGTTGAGAGAGGAGCCACAGATACTCAGTGTGGCAATGGAAGATGAGAAGCCACATAAGGAAGGCCGTAAGGTCAGGAAAAGAGCCCAGTGTTTCAAATGCCACAGGTGGGAACATCAGGCTTGGGAAACAGTAATTGAGAAAGACTGTGGGTAGAGCTGGGTCTGGCTCACCTGGAACTGTTTGGGAAAGCCTTTGCTGGTGCTCCCCATTCAGGCCCTTGTACTCTGGCTTTGGTTAAGGCCTCTGACGCTGCAGATAGCAAAGTTGCTGCAGTAATCTGTTGGGAATGGAGAAAGTTAATTTTGCAAGAATCTGGGGAAGAGGTGAGAGAGAGGTGGACTGTCAGCTTGTGTATTCAAACATTCCTTCTGGCTGGGTTAGAAACCCGTCAGTTTCTGATAATGCAATTCACAATCCCTGCCGTGTGCTGTCCTGACCAGGGCCCTTCCAGGAGCTGCTGCCTTGCTCAAGTCAGAAGTGAGTGAGCCCAGAAAGCTCTTCAGAATGGCTTTTTTTGTCACAGCAATTTGGTCCTGAGCAGCAGAGAGGATGTAAGTGCGAGTGGCTGCCACTCCAACCCATGTGCTGCTGTGCATGAACAGACCTGAGAAATGTTTGAAGACCTTGCCCTACCCACAAGAGGGTCTCTAGCCTGGCATCCAGGTGTCATAGCTCTGCTTGTCCATGACCTCAGTGATGTCCTGAGGATCAGACATGGTCTAATCATTCTTTCCTTGGAGCCTGGTCTGAAGCTCTGTGAGGTCTCTCTGCTGCCTTTGCTTACAGGAGGGACTCTGCTCCTCAAAACCACAGCAGCTGCCACAGCTACTGTATTCAGCTTTTGCAGATTAGCAGGGTCTGGCTGCTGGTCCCCCTTCTTGCTCAGGGTACAAGCTCTTTGGGATAGCTCTTTCATTTCATCTGCTGTATTGTAGAGGTGTGTGCTTTGCTTTTGGCTTCACTCCAGCAGGTCTAACAGTGAAGCAAAACCAGGCTTTGTTAATGCTTAAGGTAAATAATGAAGATCTCATAATTTTCAAGTCTTGATCTAAGTGCATAGTATGGGCTCCAGTGGCTCGCTCTATGTCATCAGGACCTTCTAAAGGTGGCAGCATTTAGTACATCATGTTAGTGTAGATGACCAGCCAGTATGTGCATAAAATCACGGTTCCCTGGGTAGTCTCTGATCTGGCAGGGCCATGTGTTATGTCTTTAGACTTGTAGGTTACACAGGTGACTTTACCAGTAACTAGATACTCTCCCTAAATCTGTCTTCTGTGGGCAGACATGCTTTGTCCTGTCTCTCAGTGTGTGTAAATGGACACTCCTGTATGGGGGAAGCATGACAGCTTTATTCCAGTAGCAGCAGCAGCAGGAAAGGTAGTTTGGAGAGGAACTAAGAGTTCTCCTTAGTTTCTCCTTTCCCCCATCTCTATGAGAATCCAGGCTTCCTATGCTCTAAGTTCCCCAGGTCAGGGCTGTTGCACTGAGCCCCTCATCTGGCCGGAGGAGACAGAGCACAACAAATAGCCACTTTTCCCTTTCTGCCATGGTGTTCTCTCACAGGCTCTCTGCTTTGTTCGGAGTCCTAGCAGTCTTTGAACAGGCAGGTTCAGAGACTTGCTTCTGTTTTCTGTGCTGTGACCCTCCTTTGAAGCCTGCCTTACCCCCTGCATGTTTGGTTTCTCTGCAAAACTGATAACTGAAGACAGCCCTGGATAAAGAGTGGCTCCAGGCAATGCAAGAGACAGCAGAAGTGAAGGAGGCACAAGGGAAACACAAAAAGGGGGAAAAAAAAAAGGTAATAAATGGATCTTAGCTTTGTACTTGCTGTCTTGGGACAGGACAGCTCTTTCTGTTTTTGGCATTGTGTGTGCAGAAGGGGATCAGACCACTGTGTGGAGAGAGGATTTAGGATGGGTGTGTAGACAGGAAAAAAAAAAAGGCCCCGGGGCATGTGTGTTCAAATCTACTTGTCATGGGTTCTGTGGAGTGCTGAGCAAGCTGAAGTGAGTATGAGTGAGGCTGGGGAGGTCTCTCTAGGTGTGTCTGGGCTGTGGTTGTGTCTGGAGAAAGAGACAGAGCTTGTGTGAAAATCCTTATAGTGGCATCTACTGCTATTCCTAGTGCCTACATCGGTCTGGGAGATCTTGGACCTGTTGGCTTTTTGGTTTTGCTCTAGAAATGGGACAGGAAAGACCTACTGATGGCCTCTGCCTGACTCCTGGGCAGGTCCTGCAGCAAAGGAGGGGGTGAGGCAGGGCCTCACTGCCCCAGGGAAGGGGCTGGTTCTCAGAAGCAGTGTGTGGGACTTGTGAGGGTCTTTTGGTCCCTGTGGAGTTGTTTCAGGGAAGAGTTCTGTCCTCAGTCCCTTATGGGTTCTTACACTGTGTCTGCTCCAAATCTTTCCCAAGCTCCTCGTCTGTGGTTACTCCCTCTCAACTGTTCCTTTCTTGGGGTAGCACAGAGCGGAGCAGGGACTTTGTCTATGTGCTTGTTTGTGCTGCAGTGATTCCAGGCTGTCTGCTACCTAATCTGTGCCTACTCTGTGCTGGTAATTCCATCCAGCAGCTGAAAATAAGCTCTTGGAAGACAGGGAGGTGGTGATGAGGAGCTGCCAAGCTGGACTATTTATACTGGGTGAGTCAGGCCTGTGCCTGAGTCCAGCCAGACACTGGGGGGCTGGAACCCAGAAGCAACCTGCAAAGGTCAAACCCTTGGACAAAGGCTCTTTCCTGCAGCAGCTTGTTTACTGTGTGGCTCAGACTCATCTAGTTTGTTCCCTGTGATGGACTGCACTTTCCCCCTCAGCTCTGCCACACAACACTTGCTGCAGCCGGATCACTGGAAGTATCCTCCCCATGTAAGTTCCTGGTGCCACTGCAGTGAGCACAGCCTGAGTCCCAATGGCCAGGGCTGCCAGCACAGCCGCCTGGAGCCACTGGAATGCCGAGATCTGCTGGTCCAGAACGCGCTCTTCACTGGAGACCTGGACATGGTGCAGAAGTACTTCACCAAGAGTGCAGCCATCAATCTCATCATTGAGACCAGGGGTGATGTGCTACGCTGGACTAGCAGGAAACGTGGTGGGTGTGTGGGGCTGGGACATGGGGAATAGATGGGGCCCAGAGAAAGGGCATGGGCTCCTCAGAAAAGTGTTTAGAGGAATCTCCGGTGGTGGAAGAGGTATTTGGGAAGAATGGCTTTTGGATGAGGAAGGAGGATTCCAAGGCTGTAGAACGAATGGTAGCAGGCTTGTTGAAGGTGGCCAACGACAGATCTGTGAGGAAATGGTAATAATAGGGCCCTTGGAAGGGCTGCTGGAGTGGCACATCATAAGGATTGTCTGGTTATAGACTGCTGAGATAGATGGCAAATGCGTGAGGTGGAGAGAGTGCGTGGGTGAGAAGGCATCAGAAAGCTGTTCTGTTCCATGAGATGGATTTCATAAGGGGAGCAGAAATCCAGCCTGGTAGAAAGGTGATGGAAACAAGCTTGTCCTGAGTGACAGAAGGTAGGACCTGATCATCCTTGGTGTTTCCTCCCATCTGTACACCTCACTATATCTTGCCCAGACACATCTTGTGGCTACCACGCATGCTTACACATTCTCTGGTCCCTTTTACTTCCCTCCTCATTGATATCATCTATGAGTTTCTCAGCAAGCAGCACAGTTGATGTGTTCAAGGGAGAGGTGTACTGAGCAGCCTGGATATGCTCTTGTCCTTCCTGCTGTCTGGTAGTGACATGGTACAGGCAGACTCCCAGAATTTAAGAGTGTCAGGTGTGGAGGGATCATAACTATCTTGCACCACCCTCTTTCGCAGAAGGCTGGTGGTAAGAGGCCCCAGTGCCAGAATGCAAGCTGTTGATGAAGGCCACTTTCCCAGACATGTGGGCCACATGTCCTGGCACCAGGTTATGGAGGGTTCTGATAATGCTGGATTGTGACTAAGTGTTTTGTGGGGACCCACTCCAGCAAGAGACAAACAGGGTGGGTGGGCTTGCAGTCTCTGCTACTTGTGGGTGGTGAAGATTATTCCCTGAGTTCCAAGACAACTCAAAACTTTGGTTGTACATGTTACAGTCTACTTAGGAATGAAATCACTAAAGGCTTGTGTAACTGAGAGCATTTGTCAGTGAGATATGACTTGGATGTTGTAACTCCTGTCATATGCTGGGCTGGCAGACACTGGAGTGGCCTGTCTCTCTGCTTGTGAAGGTTTGTGTCCCAGAGAAAACAGAACAGATGATGTAAAACAATCTTGCACAGAAATTGTTCTTATTACTAAGATGTGAAAAATCCAACCAAATTCATCAAGCACAGAACGAAAATGTGCTGCCAAATTTATCAGCTAAGGATGTAGAACAAAAATGAAAATAAACCTTTGTGCTACCCAAGGCTTGGCTCTATATCTCACTGGCCTGTAGGGACAGATTCTGAAAGTTGATCCAGCCAATGACCTTAAAATTAGGTTCTAGTGACCTGGTCTTTCCCAAGTCACCCCTGCTGATATTTTAAGAAGCCCAGAGGAAGTGTAAACTGTCTAGTGTCACTGATGTTAACTGACACAACTTTCTGCCTCCCTGGTGGGTGACTGGGAACCTCAAGCTTTCATGGGATGCCTGCTTCTGTCTCTTCGGAGAAATATAGGGTTCCATCAGGTGAGAACATCTGCCAGGTGCTTCCCTCTTTTTACCCTTTCACAGGCAACATTTTAGTTAGAGGTGAAGTCTGCAGAGACAGAATGAGCTGGAGACTGTCCATATAGAACTTGCTCATTTATTTTCATTACTGGGAAAGGTAAAGTTCCCTGTCTTACACTCTGCTCTAGTCCCCTGGTAATTTTTGCTTGGTGGTCTATTGGGGTCACTTAACTTGTCTTTAGCTGCATGATCTAAGTAGTTCCATAAGTGAACACTTAGTAGCCTTCCATGCAGTTTGATGTGTTCTCTAGAACACACATTGTGAACAAAACACACACAGTGAGTTAGCAATGCACACTGTTCAGTGGGCAGGGTGGGTGTGTGCAGCCAAGTGGGGCCAGAGGAAAAATCCATCTCCATGACATGCCAGCAGTGAGCAAGCCCGAGTGGGCGGAGTGTCTGAGGATGGAAAGGGAGCCCTGAAGTCATGCAGGGGCTCTCTGTAAAGGTGGATATCAAGGAAAAGAAGGAAGGGGTCTAAAGGATAATTACCTTCAATGTTTCCGATCCTTGTGACTATTTCTACCTCTCCTTTGGCTTTGATTGTAAAGAGCTGTCCTGTGGCCTGTTTAAAAATCTCACTAGTGCCAAGAGCTCAGGTGGAACTGGCAAGTGGGTGTGCAGTGCTGCAGATCTGCATGGAGCAGAGGGGTGGGCAAAGGTAAGGAGCCATGCATGAAAGAGAAGGGTGGGTGAAGGCATGGAGATGTGCACAGAGCAGAAGACTGATGGGGTCATGCTATTGTGGTCTGGGCAGTACTGGATGACAGCAAGCTGGTTGAGCATGAGACAACCTCCCTCTCTGCTGTCTTAATGATGTCCTGTCCCCATTTCTACCTTTCAGGTCCCCCTGCCCTGCTTGGGGGCTTTCCCTTCACAGAGGGGCACTGCAGAGGTACTGCTGTGTGAGTTGAGGGCCTTTATCAGCCTCTTGGCCCGTGTTTGGTCACAAGGTTTCCCAGAATAGAGCAGCTGAGACCTGAGCTGTGCCCAACCTGTGCCAAAGAGGAATGTGACATGTGTCCTCTCCCTGTGGAGCACCCTGGGCAGGCAGGCAGCCCCCCCTCAGCCAGAACACAGGGTGATGGTGGGGCTGTGCCCACAAGTTCAGAGGTTGGCTGGGGTGCACCAGCAGGTCCTACCCTGCTCTCTGAGAAGGGTTGGGGTGCTTGTCATGGGCAGCATCACAGGTAGAGGAGATGAGAGCCAAGAGCCCATCCGCACACAGCAGATGGCTGGCCCTTCCCAGGTGTACTGGGAGGCCCTGTTGACTGGGGATCAAGAGACTGTGGCAGAGATTCTCAGCAACCCTCAGAACAACCTGAGCCCCAGTGCTGTGTTTGACACCAGTGATCTGGAAGAGTGGAAGATCTACCGGTTCAACCCTCGTGGGCTGAGTAAGTCAGGATAATGGGGCTCAACCTGTGGCATGAGCTGTGGGACATTGCTGTTGTTGGAGTTGTGTGTTACAGGAGCTGCTTGGGTTATGGAGGAGTGCAAAGGGAAGTAAGAGCATGGGGATGTGGTCAGGTTCTCCTGTGCATCTTCTGAAAGGGTGCGTGTGTGTCTGGAAGCATGGGGTGCATCCAGGAAACCTGGCCCTTCTCACAGGAGTTGTGCAAGGGCTTGGGATCTGCTTGGGTTCCCCACAGGACAAAGGGGAGTCAATCTCTGACCAGCCCTGCAGCCAAGCTCCGTGTGACTGTGCTCTCCGTGTGACTGTGCTCTCCGTGTGACTGTGCTCTCCGTGTGACTGTGCTCTCCGTGTGACTGTGCTCTCCGTGTGACTGTGCTCTCCGTGTGACTGTGCTCTCCGTGTGACTGTGCTCTCCGTGTGACCTGGACTGCTGGGTCCTGTTGTTGCGCTGGACAAGGGATGATCACAGCCCTGTGTTAGGTCCTCCAGATGGTTAAGCTTAAATCTGGAGCTGGGAAACACAGTTGACCACGTGCTGCTTCTGTAAGAAGGAGCCAAGAGGATGTAGCGTTGAACATGCTGTGCAGTCTGGGCCATGTCTTCCAGCTCAGCCTCGGTGGGCAGCCGGAAGTCTGGGTTAAGGAGTCCCTTTCCTGTAGCATCTGCAGGCTGTTTTCCAGCTCAGTGATGGTTCCAGATGGGTCAGCATCTTTGAAAGCTGATGCATTTCAAGCCCTTGCTCTCCTGGGCCCTAGATGTCCATCTCTGCTTAATCTTGCTGTCTGCACCCTGGTCAGGGCTCAGCTGAGCCTTATGTGTGCGTGGCAGCTGGCTCTGACACCTCTCTGTTTTACTGCCTGGTTCCTTGTGTTTGTGGTGCTTCATGCATGGTGCTCATCCCAGCCACCTCACTGCCTTCAGCCCCAGTGGTGCCCGAGGCCCTTCTTCAACTATGCTTCTGACAACAGAAACCCCATGTGCCCACCTGGGCTGCAGGTGAGGAGCACACTGCCTGGGAACAGCCTCTGCACTGGGCTCCTGTTCCCTGGAGCTCCATGTCAGCAGGGCTTTGTGGCCTGAGAGCCTTCCACAGATCTCTGCCTTTGTCTCACCGCTCCAAATACAGGGGCCTTGCACGGAAGGGACTTGCAGTCCCTTGAGGAGAAACCCAAGTCTCTCAGGGGGAACGTAAGTCAGGTACCTTGTGCAAAAGTGCAGGTCTTTGTGCACTGTGGCTGGATGTGGCTCTCTGACTTTTCTTTCCTTGCAGGACTGTGGTCTCTGAGCTATGAGCAGGAGCTCACCACACCCCTGCACATCACGGCCAGCCGGGGCTACACGGAATGCCTGCGGCTCCTGCTGCTCCGGGGTGCTGCGGTCGACTTTGCGCCGGGGGGCAAGACAGCCCTGCACGAGGCTTGTGCAGCCGCCAGCACCGACTGTGTGCGCCTGCTGCTCAGCTCCGGAGCTGACCCCGAGGCTATCTCTGAGGATGGCTACAGGCCCCTGCATCTCTGCAAGAGCCCAGACTCTATTGAGTGAGTTCTGCCCTGGGGGCACAGTTGGCCCCCCTCAAGCCTCATCCCATCTAGGAGGGGCCTTTCTGCATCCCTGCTGGTGGGTGTAGCTGAATGAGATGGCCTTGGTGCCTGTTTCTGGGCCAGGATCACCTTCGAGGTCAAACAGGTGACTGCAAGCTCAAGTCCTCAGCTGACACAGCCGAGCCAGGTGCTGCTCTCCGGCCATCCACTAGCACCGCAGAGCTGATGGTCACATTGCATCGCTCAGGGCATTCCCATGCAGATCCAGTGGGCAGATGAACAGATGCCAGGTGGGACAACACTTTAAGACAGGAGTTAGCTTGGATTAGGCAACAGTATCTCTGCTCGCCAGTCATGGTGGCTTAAAACTACTGCTCCAGGGCATGAGGAGAGCAGTGATTTTGGGACAAATGAAAGCTGTGGGATGGTACAGATGTGGGTGCTGGGAGGTAGGATGGGAGATGGAGATGAGTAGATCACCAAGTCACCTTGGCCCACACAGGTGTGTCCGACAGCTGCTGCAGCACGGTGCCAGTGCCAACAGTCGGACAGAGGAGGAGGATGACACAGCCCTGCATGTGGCGGCACGGCAGGGCCTGGTAGAGCACGTCCAGCTGCTTCTGCGCCACGGGGCAGAGCTGGAGGCAAAGAATGAGGAGGGACAAACACCATTGAACGCTGCCTGTGCTCAGCACCATCAGTCCCAGGACATGGACCGCTACTACCGGGTGTGCCAGCTGCTGGTGGAGAGCGGTGCCAGCATCAATGCTGCTGATCAGGACAGGCAGCACCCGCTTCACCTGGCCTGCAAGAATGCCAATGC
Organism: Cephalopterus ornatus; assembly: GCA_013396775.1. NCBI lineage: Eukaryota > Metazoa > Chordata > Aves > Passeriformes > Cotingidae > Cephalopterus > Cephalopterus ornatus. Next base: position 29,012 of record VZRE01001190.1, read on the forward strand.
TCAAATAGCAGAGCTACTGCTGGCCCGGGGTGCAAATGTCAATGTCATGAACTACGGCGGCAACACAGCCCTGCACAATATCTTGCAAGTAGCTGCTTACAAACTGGAGCATCGCCCAGAGCTCGTGGTGCGAGCCCTGCTCAACCATGGAGCTGTTCGCATCTGGCCGGGCTCCCTCCTTAAGGTGTGGAGTGTGGTGGGAGGGGGAAGGCTGTGAACATCAGGGCCCCAGTGTGAGTGAGGCTTACAGCACGGTTCATTCCATGGCAGCCTCCTTGCTGTCCTGCTAACTGCCCAGGGACTGGGGAGAGAGAACTGGCATATCTGGTATGGGAATCCCTGATGAGTTCTCCTGTAGGACTCCTCTGCTTCTGTCTGCTAAACTGTGTGGACAGTACTCACCCTGTTTCCATAATCACTTGCTCTGGAAAATGTTGGCCCTTTTCCTCTGGAGGTGTTTCCTCTCAGGGGCACACCCTCTAGCTCCTGCTGTCTCTGCAAGACACCAGCAGACAAAGGGTTAATTTCCTGTCTTAATTCCTGAGCAGTGCAATAATTATCCAGCCCGGAGATCAGCAGATTGCTCTCCCCTTTGGGAAAATACAGGAAAATCAACAATTAACACTAATTAATCTCCTATTAACGCCAGATAATGAGGATCACTGGTACAGCCAGAATAGACTCTGACAGCTACTGCTGGCCTGGGCCATGGGGAGTGGGAGATCAGAGCCAGGGGGATCTGTCTCTGTGTGACTGTGCCTGGGTGGGCTGTGTTCCAAAGGCTGCACTGCTGTGAGGTACACAGACTCAGTGTGTCACCTGTACCTACATGGACATGGGACACACCAGAGACACACTGTACAAGTAAGTGTGATGTCTTCTGTGGCTGTGTGCAGCCTCTGGCATGGGCACAATGCTGCTTAGGACATGGGGACAGGATGTCTCTGCAGCGCTATGCCAAACAGGTGCAATCTTGTATTCTTGAGACCCAAGTGCAGTCATCAACAGCCATGGTCTGGCTGCTCATAAAACAGGTGTCAGTCCCGGATCCAGAATGACTCATGCTTCAACTACCAGAACACGAGGAAAGGAGCCTCGTTTTACAGCAGAGCATTGGTGCTTACAAGCTAATTGCAGCAATGAGGCTGATTGAGGTCATCATCCTAGCCGTGTGCGCTGGTCTCTATGTCTGAGGAGAGGTTGTGGGGACACGGTTGTGCTGAAAGCAGCTGTGCTTGTGCATGTTGGGTGATGGCTCAGTCAACCTTTTTGCGGGAGGGATGCTCTGGAGCTTCACACCTGCTTTGCTCTCCTGGGTCAGCACAAGGGAAGGATGTGAGTTCCCCAGATCTACCACATCTGGGTTTGAGCAGCATTCTAGGAGGTGACAGTGGGGCTTGCAGGACTGTGCCAGATGGTGTTCACCTGCTCTCTTCCTGGCAGGTGCTGCGGTACTGTCACACCTGCCCACGCATCATTGAGGCCCTGGTGAACAGCTACACCCATGTGCGCATCTCTGAGGACTGGGTGGAAGCAGTTCCAGTGGAGGTTGTACAGGTGAGGGAACAAAAGCCTGCTGTTGGCTGGAGAACACGTCTGGGCTCTGGAGGTGGGGGGATGGGGTCAGCTGGGGCTGGTGCGAGTGGGCAGGACTGAGGCTGGGCAGGAAATTGCAGGACACAGAGATGGTGCTGTTGGGGACAGGGAGGATGCACGGTAGTGAGTAAGGCAAATGGGTGTCTGGTTCTACCTTTGCTACCAGGGTGATATCTTCAGTTTTATCTGCCTGTGGTCCTCTCTTCCCTCTGTAGAAATACCCACGTTTCTACCAGTCTCTCTTCTTCCTGGAGCACAGACCTCGCTCCTTGCAGCACCTGGCTCGCTGCACCCTCAGGACCCTCCTGGAGGGCCGACTGCTTCTGGTCCTGTCCCAGCTGCACCTGCCAAGCGTCCTGCACCAGTTCCTGCTGCTTGGCTTTGAGGATGTTCTCTACTAAGAGCTGTGGTTCCGGTCTTGCTGTGCTTTTCTGCGGAGATGTTCCACCCTCACTGATGCAGTTGGTGCCTTCCCACCTATCCCCTTCCCCTCACCCCCTCCTGCCAGGCCACATCAGCCCTCTGTGACAAGCCTGTCACTATGTCCCAGTCAGTGTTGTTCTCTGCCTCATGCACCTGTTTTGGAGCATTCTGTTTGTCCATACTACTCAGGACAGACTGCGGAATAAGAAAAGAAAGATATGGGGATTAGGGCATTCTGTGGGACAAGGAGCAAGTACACTGCATGGATCATAGGCTTAGTTGTAGGATATCAGTCTCCCTATCTCAAATCTAAAAACTCTAAGCTTTATCAGGCAGCTCTGGTGCCTTGGGCAGTTGTTGGGTTCCTGTTTTTAGTCAAGTTGTTTACAATCTGTACCCAAAGGTACAGTTGTACCTACCTGCGTACAACTTCTGCCTTGCCTTGATGACTGTCCTGACAGAGCTCATGCACGTGTTGTGCCACCAGTGATGGCATGTGCACTTTTGGACTTGTGAACCTGCTTGTCAGAGTGAAATGTGTGGTGGGTGTGGAGCTGCGAGTCCCAAACAACCCCTTCCCATGGAGGTGCGTTGTCTGGGTTACCTGGGTCAGTAGCTTGGGGCAGGACAGCAGTGCTTGTGCAGCACTCTGAGGACCTGATTGCAGGGTGAGGAGGACTGTTCCCTGAGAGCTCTGGTCTGCTGGGCACAGAGCAGCCACCCCCAGCCAGCACTTCATGAGCGCCATTCAGGAGCATGTGCTGCTGCCTGGGTTGCACCACACTCCAGACAAAGTAAAGGGACACAGTTGTAAAGAAAGCAAAGTACCAGCTACCCTTTAAAGATCTGCTGAAAGTGAACTCTACTCCTGCTTCTGGCTCAAAGAGTACCTGAACTGCTGTGGCTGGCACAGGTACCCAGAGCAGCACTGTGGATCCCTGCTCTCACTGCACTCATCCTGTAAGGCTTCTGTTTGCAGCCACATCAGTGCCAGGACACTGGAATGTGCAGCTCTGAAGGTGAAGGGGTTTGACAGACCCAATGCTGCTGTCTGTTCCTGCCTCTGTGGGGACATGGTGTGTAGCTCTGTGCCCCCATTTATCGTCACCTTACACAGCCAGGCCCTGCTGCTCTGAGGTGGCTAGCCCAAAATCACTCCATGAAGTTCATCATGCCATTCCTGATGCACCACAGCAGGAATGCTAACAGGGTACAAGAGGGATGTGTCTACATGGTACAGGTACACAAAAGGTGTTGGGAAAGCAGTTGTGACTGCCTGTGTGTAGGTACTACTGCAGTATGGAGATGATATACCTCAAAAAGGTTTAAAGATATGTTTTATGGCATCCAGGGGCAGGCAGACAGGGTGTTGGCTTCATGTGACAAACCATGACTATCTGCAAAACAGGGATGAAGTGAGCAGGGGAGCCAAAGCTTTTAAAGTACTTAGATAATGGCCCACCCTTTCACCACCAACCAGTAAGTGCATTTCCCTCAAACCAGTGCAGGAACCTAGCCTGAAGTCACCTCCTTCCTCTGGCTGAGCTGGCTTGTCTGCTCAGGTGATTTGTTTATAGCATCATGTGCAGTGGTCTTGTTCCCAAAGTCTAATCAGCACTTTAGAGAGTTCATTTTTAGCCAGATCATGTCTGTGCCTGGACAAGGACCAGAAACAGGAGAGTCTGTCCCTTTTGGTGGCAGCAGAGTCTGGGATTGCCTTAGCCTGACGCAATGTCCCAGTCTGAAGGCAGCCTGCAGAGCAGCACACATGGGCAGGTGTACTGTCCTTCTCTCCAGCACTGTCCTTATGCCTGTGATCTGTAAAGCATGCTCAGGCACTAAAATAATATCACCTTAAGGAGAGGGAAGGGTTGAATTTAATGGTTTGCTTTATTTCGTAGTTGTTAACTTGCAGCTGTTAGGCTTACAAGCATTCCTTGGGTCTTGCTGGCTGCTTTGCTTGTTCTGAGGTTGCTCTGCATTGGGTGATGAGGACAGCTCCAGTGGGAAGAGGAGAACCCACGAGGCTTGTTTTCCACAAACACAGGGGCATAGGGAGCTCCTGCATGGCCAGGCTGGTCAGCTCATGGCACATCCCACTCCTCCTTGAATGAAGGTGTTATGGCCCAGATGGGCACCTGCTGCAACGAAGGACCTCTGTGAGGCTGCAGGTGCATTTCCAGGGCTCTTCTCAGAGCCACCAGGTTTGTAGGTGGGGCGTCCCAGTGTGCATGGGAGGGCTGAGGTCAGAGGTCTGAGAAAGGGACAGGCCATCCCTGGGCACTAATCTTCAGAGACTCAATTTTGTCTGTGCTCCCACTGAAACTGTAAGGGCATGAGTTCGTTGTGTGTAAGAGTACTGGATAATTTCAAAGAATGTGAGGCTGGTAGGAAAAGGGGAGAACCTTTTATAGAGTGACCAAGACAACTGGTGAAAAAAACTGAAACGAATTCCAACCAACCCACCAGAAAAGCTCTAGCACTTTTTCCAAGCTGAAACAATCAGAAAGGTTCGAGCTAAGAGCAAATGCTCCAAGTTTAACTCAGTTATGTTAATTAATTTACATAAAGAGACTTAAAAAGGTTTCATGTTCCAGAGCACATTCTGACAATTTAACAGGCTCTGCTATTTTCTCAGGTATCGGAATGGGAAATTCCTAATGCAACATTGAATGTATTTGCTTGGACAGTTTTGCTAGGGAAATGTAACCATCCTGAGTGGGAAGGCTGTGGCCTCCACTGAGGATAGCAAGTATGAGGCATTGTTAGCACAGGGGCATGTTGTTCTGGTGTTATTTTACCAGCTGCCGCAGGCACAGGCAGCTGGTGGGTTTGCTGAGAATGTGTCTTAGACACAGGCTACTGCTCCTGCTTCAGCATCTAGCTGGATTGGTCATGGCAAGAGGCACCCTCAGGACTGCTGGAGAGGTGCAAGTCCATTGTTGCATTCTCAGTGCAACCATCTGAGTGATGTGCTCAGGGGGAAAAAGTCATCCCAGTTCTAGAGAAGTTTCCATCCCACCCCAGCTGCAACCCCTGGATTCTGCTCTGACCCTCCCTGTAGAGCCAAAGCACTGCCCTGGTACCCGCTTCTGGGAGATCAACACCATCAGCACCTCTCTGCAGCTTCCCAGCCTCGAGCACTAGCTTGACTCTTACTTGATCTTTGCTGTTCCTCGGGAAAGAGCGTGGCAGGCCATTACAGGGGCAGACTACTAAACCGTAATGGTATTTACAGAAGGACAACGGACAAAGCAAGTAAAGAAAAGCTCTTCCCCAGCATGTCCATCCCCACCCTACACTTGTAATCTGCATTGCAGATACTTTTGAGTCAAAAAGGCAGCTTTGTATTTATTGGTTGTGGAGAGATTTATTTTTTTCTGCTATAATTTGAACAGTCACTATTTGGACCTGTGTACTTTTGAGCATTCTTATGTCCTTGTGGCAAGGAGAGCTGAATTGCACAATGTGTTGATCACCTCCCTTTATTTACCTTTCTGCTGTTACCGTTGTGTTTCATTTGATGCCCTTTAACTCTTGTTTTCTAAGAATATATGGGTAGCTAACATTTGTTCCTCTTCATCATATTATTCAGAACTATATAGATCCCTGCCCTTTCCCTCCTTAATTGGGCTGGAATTCTACTCATCTGTGCTGTTCCTGTGTGGAAGCTGTCACCCAGCCCTTACTACACACACAGGCTTTCACTGGGCCATTACTGGTCCCAGTGCATCCTTTGGAGATGGAGGGAGGACAGTTGTGCACAGTACTCAAAAGGGGGTTGTGCTGTGATTGTCTAAGCGTGTTTCTGTTGTGAATGTGAGATCCACACAAATGCTCAGGAACCTTGGATTTGTATTTTATTTGACTTCGCTTGACCATTTGCACAGCCCTGGAGGAGGCCTGGGCAGCAATGCCCTGAATTTAGTGTTGTCTGTGCTCAGGTGGCACATGTCACAACCTCTAATGTTTTTCAGACTCTTTACTATCTGGGATGCTGTCCTTGATTTAAAGTGAAGCCCCATTCTTCTTTCCTGTATGTTGCACCTTATACTTGGAGGCACAAATCAGCCTGTTCATATACCTGGTGTTTCCAGCAACCAAAATCAGGTTGTCTTGAGCAAGTGCCACATATTACTTTTACCATCCCAACAATTCATTTTTATCCACTCCAGTAATTTTATCAGCAACTCTTCTTTATTTCTCACTGATTGCTAACAACATACAACATTGATATAAGAAGAGAATAGAACTAGAAATACACCTGTCAAATGGCTGTGTAGGATAAGTCTTCTCAGTCACCCAGTTTTTTTGGATCTGTTAATGCTGAGCCCTCTGACTGCAGCATGCGGCTAATTTTTCATATTAGAATGTCCTGCAGAACTAAGTCAAATGACTTACAGGAATCTAAGCACACCCCATCTCTCATTAGCAGTCTCAAACTTGTAGGCTTACAAAAAAGTTACATAAAATCATTTGAAAGTACCTTTTTTGAATTAGATTAAATTGGGTTCTAGCTTTTGCTAATTTACCCAGGACATCCTTTGGCTGATTGTCTGTGATTGGTTAGAGAAGTATGTTGAACTAACTGTTCTGTAGTTTCCTGGATATCCATGTGAGCACATTTAAATACTGACAAGACATTGGATTTTTTTCCCCCAGTAATCTTAAGTTCCCCAGTGTGCCATGATTTGTTATAAAGAAAAAAAAATAAATGGTTCAGTGAATTCATTAGCCAGTTAAATACTCTTGGATGTAAGCTCTTCTCCTGCACATTATAAAAATTGTTACTTACTTACGCATTTTAGCATCTTCCTTAATTACTGATGGAATAGAAAGTATTTCATTACCACTGTAAAATATGAATATTACACATTATTGTTTCAAATGCAGAGCAGAAATGTTCACTGAGTTCTTGGTTTTCATTATGCAGAATGTGTGTAGCACACAGACACCTGGGGCCAGGACCCAGCACCTGCAGGTCTTTGCCTTCCCTGCTGCTAGGGTATTCTGCTTTGGGGTTGAGGTGTCAGGAAGTTTGAGAAGTCAGAGAGGTTCAGAGGAGCACTGTGGGTGGGTGGCAGGCTGCTGTGACTCCGGGCAGCAGGAGCTGCAGTGGGGTTGAGGTTGGACACACCATGGTTGCTCCCTGGAGTCCTGTGTGCAAGTGTGGGCTCCTGTTCTCCAGTAGCAGGTTCACAGGGTGGGAGGGGCTCAGATCCCACTCTCATGGAGCACCGAGGGATCCTCCATCATCTCCTGCCACCCACTGCTGGATGCGGTTGTGCCTTGCCAAACCTCCCTGCAGTGTCCATTCAGCACTGCCAGACTTTCCAAGTGGCACTTGGAGGTAAAATTAGATCCAGTGTCTGGAAATTGGAGCTGGACAAACACAGAAATTAGAATTATAAATGAAACACATTTTTAATAGCAAGTGCAAATTATCTTCTAGTTAATTGCATCTTAGAACAGCTTGTCATGGTGGATGTAGATTTCTCATCTCTAGTTTTTTAAAAATCACCGTATATTTTGCCCTACCCCAGATCAGGATTCATCCTGCATGGTGGTCAGCCCAGTCCCAAAGAGATCAGGCTGATTAATTACAGATCTATGAATCACACTCTTGTCACTCCTATGCACTGCGCTGCCACTCCTACACACTGCTGGGACTGTGTTTGGCCTCAGGATAATAAGCTCCTTTCCCTTCCCAACGCTGCTCACTCCATTGACACCTCATTGATACCTCTGACTTCCCCTTAGTTTCCTTCATTTTGGCCCCACTGGTTTGTACTGGTTCTGTCAGCTTTGAGCTCTGAATCTGCTGCCTGCACTGCTTTCTGAGAAAGACATTCTGGAATAAATGGTGATGCTCCTTTTACTCCATTTCTCTCACAAGCTTTAGCTTTGAGATCTTAGCGGTTTGGCAGTGCTGATGGTGTTTCACCCTGTGGGATGGGTGGTGGTTGGGGATTCCACAGGACCCCAGGGCTGGATGTGACACTCAAAGCCAAACTCCGTCCTCTCCCCAGCACAGTCCTCTCCCCAGCACACGAGCACCTCAGGGGCTGCCCCACGACCCTGGCTGTGACCCCTTGTGAGGAGGCACCAGATGCCCTGACTTGGGGCAGTAGGAACCTCAGTGTTCATCACAGGCTGTGACCCCCTGACAGCAACACTGCCCCCCTGATCAGCCCTGTGCAGAGCTCTGCTGGGCTCACACTGGGGCCTTGCTTGGCCCGACAGAAGCTCTCCCAGGGCCAAGGGCTTCTGGTCCTTCCCCCTTAGAAGCAGGACTCCAAACGCTTCCTCCACTTCTGTTTCTATCCAGAGGTGCTGCAGCAGATGCTGATGCTCCTGAGGTGAGCACAGGGACATGCTCTGCAGGCAAACTCTGGGAGAGCAGACCCCTTTTGCACACAGGTGCTCTCTGCGTTGTCCGCCCCTGCCCCCGCAGCCGCTTGCCGTGAGTGAGTGGTAGAGGTCACTTAAGGAATTACCAGCAAAGGTATCACTAAAAGCAGGTTTGATATAACTTTACAGTGGGAGCAGAGAACATCAAAAATCGTCAGAAGACAAGGAAATGCCCAACAAAAAGTGCCTCAAGGACCTGGAGCTGGAGAAACTTGAGTGGTGACAAAATAACAATATCCAAACACAGAAAAATTACCCAAGCACCTCTCCTATGAGTAAAGACTGAGGAAGCTGGAACTCTTCAGCCTGGAGAAGAGAAAGCTCCAGGGGATCTCATCAGTGTGGATAAGTGCCTGAAGGGAGGGCACAAAGTCAATAGAGCCCAGGTTGTTTCTAGTGATGCCAGTGACTGGACCCAGCTGAAGACAACATTATTCATGTGCCAGTCTGTGCTGTGGATGGTGCTGCATAACCCATTTTGCTCTGAGTCCTGCATCCTGCACTCTGAAAATATCAGGTTTGCTTATAGGCTTTTTATTTCTATCAGAGCTATGAGACATGTCCACATAGTGACCTGCAGATAATGGATGTCTTCTGAACATAAGGATCCAGAGCACTCTGCTCATGTAATTGCTGGGGCAGAGCAGTGCACTAGGAGAGAGCTGCTTCCAGGCTAAATGTACAAGAGGTGCCAGCCCTGTGCCTTAGTGGCCCTGTAAATTATCTGAAGAGTTTGGCTAATATTGCTTTCTCAGAGCAGGATCCAAACCCAGGACTGAGGGAGGGCTTGGCTCTCCTAAGCAGAATAATCCTTAAAGAGATGTGTCAAAGGATCCTACCTTGTCCAGGACTACAGAAACAAAAATTTCTCCTCCGAGATCTTGTCAACAGCAAACCCATCCACCTGGGACTGCTCTTGCTACTGCTAATGAAGATCCTGGGTTCTTACTGCTCCAGCTATGGCTCTGCCAGATCTGCTTCTGAAATATGTTCTCAAGGTGTGAGTGCAGGTTTGCATAGCCACTGCCGATGACTGGGACAGGTTTTGCTGTCGGAAGCTGAAGACAGAAGCATGTGGGGCAGCTCTGCAGTCAGGGAAAACCTGCAGGACCATGTTTGCAGAGGCCAGATGGGACCTCTTGGGTGCTCCTTGCACATGAGCTCTTGCCCATCCCAGACTGTGTGTGGCTGCAGAGTCTGATGGACCATGTCATGGGCACATCCAGTAGCAGTCTGTGCCCGGCAGGAGCCCAGCTTCAGTCAAAAACCATCATGGCCATAGTCAGACTAGTCTCTAGATTTCCCAAACTTTAGTAAATAATTTTGCAATGTTACCCTTGCTTTTAATATGTTTAGCAACTATATTGCAGGAATGCCTAGAGGCTGTGACTAGATTTAGTCCTGTTGTGCTAGATTCCGTGCAGAGATTGTAAGTGGAGCAGGTAGAGGCATAAAGTTAAGGCTGCATAGCAGTTTCCATTAGGAAAACCTGCTTTCATTTGCCAGTCAGTCATTATACTTACTTTAACTGTAGCAATTGTGGTTGCCATGCTCTGTGTGTGTCTCAGATCTTTTCCCATTACAGATACAGCAAAAATTAATTGGCCTCTACCTGGCCAACAGCCGGTGCACCAGGAATACCCTCTAGACTCCTCACCTCAGAGAGGAGAGCTGGCCCAGATGGTTCTTTTTCTGCCCAGCAGCCTAGGATCAACTTTTCCCAAATTACCAGCCTCTGAGGATCTTGTTTTGTGTGTTCCAAGCAAGGACATTTTTAGAGGCTGATGGTTTTCTCCTAAGAAGCCTCTGCCTATGCTGAGCAGGTTGCAGTCAGGGCAGATCCACTGTGCTGGCCAGACAGGTCACTGCACGGTCTTCAGCACAGTCACTGTGTCCAAAGTGTCAAGTGTTGAGCAGGACACCTTCCAGTCTTGCCTACTGACTCCAGAAAAACACAGACTCGTCCATGATCGTGTGTCTGCAGCAAGGAACGGCAAAGAGGAGGAGGAGGAGGAACAAGCTTCAGCAGTTCTAATGCAGAAACTAGAGAAGAGGGATTGAAAGCAAAGGCAGACTGAGGACAGAGGGGCAACTCAGGCAGTGGCATGATGGAGGATGAGATGGGCCAGGCTGGTCTGTGACTGCTGAAGGTGCTGCTGGCAGACACTGGACTTGAATTTGGGTCCCAGCCTGGTGAAACTCAGAACCAGGCTGAGGCTGAAGAACACAAGCCATGACCCAGCAACCCCAAAACACGAGAAGGAGAGAGCAGGTGTGCCCCTGAGACTCTTTCTTAGCTTAAAGTCTGATAATGTACCCAGTGAGGTCCTGAGAGGTCTCTAGTTGAGAGTGCAATGAGACCAGGGGCTTTACAAATTGCACACACAATTAATATTTCTGCTGTACCTGGCATGTTAGACGGTGCGTATTAAGGCACATTAAGGGAACGCACTGGCTCTTTGCAAGGGAGAGATGGAGCCTGGTAAACCAGAAGTGGAGGACTTTCTGCAGGGAAGGTGTGTGGAGAGGGAGAGATGTCCAGGGAGCAAACTGAGCAGTGGAGGTCTGCGCCTCAAGTGGAAGCCATGGAAACTGCATTTCACTAGACTGCAAGAAGCTATGGAAGATTCAACAGAAATTACAGAAACTGGGAAAGCCTGTGGAGGTCCAAGGAGTAATAGAGTTGTCATGTGCAGCCAGGACCCTCACTCTGAGTTGGTTCATGCTGTGAGGACGGTGGGTGTGGGAGCCCTGTCCCATTCCATGTATACATTGGAATACAGCAGGACAATCTTTGCTTTATTTTGCAACTTTCTAATTTTTTCTGCAGTTCCTTCAGCCTTTTCTTATCTGAATCTTGGCTTCATGATTTGGCACGAGTTTCTACCCTTCTTTACTACAAAGTAGGATGAGACAAAGTAAACCAGAGAGGAGTAAGTTGTCAGACCCCGAGTACATTCACCCCTCATGGGGGTTCAGCCCTCTGTGATCCCATGGCTTATTCAAATGATGCATCTGTGTGTCATCAGATCTGCTCTGCTCACCTTCCTCAGGTCCCGTGGACTTCATCCTGTGGCCTTCAATCCCTTGCTGCCTGGCTTCCCATCCCTCTGGAAGCAGTCTTTCCTTGCTGCTCCCAGCATGGAACAGAGATTCAATGTTTGAAGGGAGACAGGGGCTGAAGGTAATGCAAGTGTATGATGAGGTAAGCAGAAGTTCAGTCTTGGAGACACAAGTAGGGACCTACTGGGTGCCAGCTATTGATGTGTAGAGGGCAGTATGGAGCTTGTGCTCTGGGCTTCAGGCAGGACCTGCTGCTGTGGGCACAGGCCACCATCCTCCCTTATGGAAGACGCACATCACCCCAGCTTGTTCAGTTTCCCAGCAAGGTCGCGGAGTAGAGCAGTTTCCTGTTGCTCTCAAATATCTTGCTAACCTATCTGAGCATGTGAGGTGTGGGTTGAAGGTTATGTAGGAAAAGTTCATTGAACAAGTGATTAAATTTCCATTGCTGAGACGGGAAGCTGCTTGCACAGCCTGGATTTGGGACTCTGTAGGTGCAGTCATGAGATCCAGTGAGAGAACATGGCTATTCTTTCCCTTTCTCCGTTAATGATAGCAGGGAATGGACCAAAACTGTGTGCATGAAGATGACTTCAACCCAAAGGTCCCTTTCCCACAGACATCCCAGGAGAGCTGGGCCAAGGACAGACAAAATATGGATGCTGACCTGCAGACCTGGACCATGTCCCTTGTGTCACAAGTGATTCCTATGGTGGGATCCATCCAAAAGCTTGTCATTGCCAGCCTCCTTCCCAGCCTGGAATCTAGGCCTTCATCCTGGACTAGGGACTGACTGGTTGATGACCTGCAAACACAGGCATCTCTCTCTCTCCCTCAGTGATCCAAGCATGGGAGGTGTATGCATCAGTGGTAACAAGGATCCAGTGGGCCTCAGTTTTAGGATTCAGTATTTGAGTTTAGATTATTTTACCATTGACTTTTCCACACTTGTTTCCCTGGCTGGGGGCAGGGCAGTTCTTGCTGCAAAGGGATGTTTCCTTGGAACTGCAAGGATGTGCCACAGAGAAAGGCAAAAAAGACATGAAAGAAAAAGGAGGCTCTGTGATGTCATGGCTGGGCTCTGGGGAGTCAGACCGTGCGTGTTTAGTGGAGGAAGGCTGAGTACCTGGTAGACCCACTTTGCCTAACTTACATACTCCACACAGGATCCAAGTTCCCAGCTCCATGGCTGGGTTGTCATGTCCCACACAAAACACATGCTTCAAGGCTGCAGCAAAGTGGTATTCCAGACCTCCTCAGGGACAGAGCAGAAGGTGATGGTTTAGAAACCCACGTGTTCACACAGATATCAATGCCACCAGGGAGCCTGGGTAGGTAAGCAGCCGGAGGTACTGCATCCCTGGTCAAAGGGGGAGTGCAGGCAGGAAAACACAGAGGGCCTGAAAAGAGGAATACCCCTAGGTGAGAGATGGAGGTCTGGTGTGTCACTGTGCCACTGAAAATACAATCAGAGTGAGCACAGACACGACTTTAGCTGCGGCATTTCTCAGCTTCCAAGTGCTTTACACGGTACTCCCGACGCTCTTCTGAAGCAGGGCTTTAGTTTGCCTGATGCTCAGCATATTGAAGGCCCAGTGAGCAGCTCCCTGTAGACAGGAGCACAGCCCAAATGTTGAGCTGGGGCAAGAAGTCCTCTGTTTTAGCGTGGAGACCCCACAAGGGGCAGGCGACGTTCCCCGAACACAGAGAGCGCAGCGGAGCCGCGGAGCTCTCGCCGCAGCTCAGGAGCTTTCGGCTCACACGGGTCTCGCTTGCTCTGCAGACCAGGGCCACCGGCCGCCACCTGGGGGGACGCGCGTGGCACTCCGAGTGCGGGAAGGTCGAGCCCCCGGCTCTGTACTGCGCAGCGGGGGCCGAGAGAGCGCCGGGGCCGGGACATCCGCCCCCGGCCCCGCGCCGCTGGTGCTCTGCGCTGCATGACCGCTCCTGCCCTCCGTGCCGAGCACCGGGACCACCCCGCGGGGCGCGGCGCCGGGGCCTCTGGGGAGAAGTAAGGGGGAACGGGGGAGCCTCTCTCGAATTTCAGCCCCCTCCGTTCCCACCATGGCCCGAGTGTGTCTGCGGGCGGTCCCGCGGTCTCCCCCGGCCCCGCGGCACCCGAGCCCTCCGGTGTCACGGAGACCCGGCTCCGAGCCCACCGAGGCTCCTGGGCCGGCAAAGGGGCAGTACCGGCCCTGC
>VZRE01001191.1:0-49408 GCA_013396775.1 Cephalopterus ornatus
ACCATTTCCCTGGGGAGCCTGTTCCAATGTTCAGCCAACATCTGGGTGAAGAACCTCCTTCCAATATTCAACCTGAACTTCCCCTGACACAATTTCAGGCCGTTCCCTCGTGTTCTGTCACTGGTCACCGCAGAGAAGAGATCAGTGCCTGCCCTTCCTCTTTCCCTCACAAGGAAGTTCTGGACTGCAGTGAGGTCTCCCCTCAGTCTCCTCTTCTCCTGAACACACCAAGTGACCTCAGCTGCTATACATACAGCTTCCCGTCAAGGCCTTTCACCATCTTTGTTGCCCTCCTTTGGACACTCTCCGATAGCTTAATATCTTTCTTATATTGTGGTGACCAAAACTGCCCACCAGAGTCAAGGTGAATTTAACAGAAAAGTAATGTCCCTCTTGTCTGTCTACAGACTAAAGAGGCTTCCCTTCCCACAATAGCCAGGGAAGGAGAGAGACTAGGGCACTATTCATTGTACACAATGGGTCTCTTCTTGCAGTGCTTCTCAGGGCAGTTTAAAAACTCAGCTCTTAATTACCCAGAGCAAATGAAGTGCTAAAGATGGAAAATGGAGAACCTGAAGGGTCATGGATAAAACCTGTCCCTCTTAGGAAACCAGCCTCATCAGGCTAGAGTAGTGAGGAGCCAACTGTGCTGCCAGGGCCTAAAATATTTAAATCCTGGTGACAGGCAACATATAAGCTGTGTGAGTCTGTATTTCAGGCTACTGTCAAGGGTAACTGTTTGGCTTTGTGAGAGGAATGATCTGAGAGAGTGGAAGAAGAGGAGAAGTAGCATTAGAGTTATTAATTATTGTACTTCGTGCAGCCTTCATCTCCTTTCTTAGAAAATCATAATTTAGAGACAGGCAAGAGGGTTCTGCTGCCAACCTTTACCCAGTTGTGCACCTCAAAGATGCCTGCCAGCCTTCCCATACCCCTGCAAGTCCTGTTGAGGAGGAAAATCCAAATCTGTGTCAAGCAAAGGACTACAGTAAGATCATAAGAGCAAGCTTACTAAAAACATAAAGACACAGCCAGATTCAAATATCACTTAACTCTTGTTAAATCTAGCTGTGCTTAGCTCTGCTCTCCTTTTTGTTTCTCAGAGCCAGTACCCTCCCCATCTCTCAAACTTTCCCTGCTTGGCATTGTCTTCAAACTCCATCAAGAGGCTTTGCTGGTGCTTTTTGTAAAACAGAGCTTTTTAGCAAAGGAACCTCTCATCTGTAAGAGATAATGCATTGTCTTTCACTTAAAAGGAAAACTCTGCGAAAGGTAGCTAAGGAAGCAAGTTGCTTTTTTACCCTAAGCAACAAGTAATTGTTTCCAACATTGGAATCTAAAATAACACTTCTTTGGATCACATTTCCAATAAAAATTAATAATTTCTATGCTCAGAATTTTTTAAAAGTGGTAGCTGAAACTGTATCTAGAGCTGTAGATCAGACGCCAATCTGGGATTGCACAGACAAATATTGGATAATTGTGCAAACAAGGCAGATCAAGGTATATTTCATGGTCTGCTAGGAAATATATTTTAAAATCTGGTCATTATTTGCTTGTTATTACAGTGTGATTTCGATATGACTATACTGCTACTAACTCATGGTTTTGAACTGTGATAGTAATAATTAATCACACAGTGCTGGAAAGTAGATGCAGGGAAAAATGAATTTCTTACTTTTTGAGTTGTACTATACTTTGCAAAATTTATCCATTTTTAATTCCCTATTTGAAAGAAAAGAACTCCAAAGGAAAGCAAAATATAGGTCAGGAACACACTTTGACAATAGAAGAAAACTTTTTCTTTTGACTAAGAGCATGATGCTACCAGTTCAAATGCATCGTGAAGTCACACTGTGAAACCCCCTCTGCTACTTTTGGGAAAGAAAAAACACACTCATGCTACAAATTATTTTTATGGTAGAGCATGTGCTGTAGTCCATGCCCAGGATTTACAGATACTGAGCAGTCCAAGCTGAAATTCTTTGCAGCCATAAATGTAACATGCCCCTGCTTACAGCAGCCAGAGATGCTTGGGCCCATGAAAAACACTGTGTCATTGTACAAGACACCTTGCAAAGACAGAATAGGAGGAAGAATCTGCTTCTTGGAGATAAAAACCAAAATAAAAAGGAATAATAAAGAGTGAAGGAGGAATATACATGGAATAAGCACTACAGGAAGCACTGAAAGGGAGTACAGGAAACAGCCATACTGAATAAGGAAGGAAGCATCCATGGGGATACAAGTGATGATTAGTCCTGCACAAATTTCTTGCTGCAATGGTTATATGCCAGCTGTTCCACACAAGTTTTCCCCAGTAGCAAACAATGCACAAGCAGCTTGGTATGAAATAGCACTACTTAAAGGTGAAGAATGCCTTGTGTTTCTTGGGACTGGAGCAAGTTAGAGAGGGGTGGAACAAGCTGGGTCCTAATTTCTTCTGTGTTGTCCTAACACTGTTGGACAGTAGCCAGAGCAAGATGGGCATATCTATTTCATGCAGGCCAACGTTTTTTTGCAACTGGAGAGGATCGATGTGCTTTTAAAGATCTGACACAAATGTCTGCAAATAACAGCCAGAACAGTATTTGTTTGGTTTTTTACCCTAACATTTTGTTTCCCTTTCTAGGAGACATTCCTTAATGTTCTTGTCTCCACTTCCCTGTGTTGTGAAATAGCTGTAGAAATGCTACACGTAAAATGCTTAGTGACCAAGCCACATTATGCTTCTTACTTATATAACGGTTTCAGAGCAAAAGGAGCCTTGACAGTGATGTAGACTTCATCTCACAAGTGTAGTAGCACAGACATCACTGTGGTGGCTTAAAACCAAACATGCAGCTAAAGAGCTGTGGTCGAAATGACTGTGGTCAAAATGACCCTGGTCAAAATGGCTTGTGTTGGTTCCATTGCAATCAAGCAAGTACTGAATGGCCACACAGTCCTCTTCCCATGCAAGAGCAACACTGTGGCAGGCTTCCGGCATCTGGGAGAAAAGGCAAGGCAAAAACAGAGGACTGAAGCAGCAGTGGGAAGCTGGAGGGTGGGAGCCTGAGAGCAACCAGGTGATGGCAGATGTCATTGAATATGAGAAAGTCACCACTTAGTAAAATTAATTATATCAAAATAGTATGAGAATTAGCCCTAGAGAACTGCTGCCTAAGAATCAGTATTCATAGTTTTGCCATGAGTACTGAAGACACATGCCTAATACACAGCTTTTTCCTTTGCATTTGAACAATTTCCTTGATTTTTTGTATCCAAACCTAGGAGCTGATTTTCTTCCTCTTCTATTGAACGTGTAGACAATATTGGCCCAAAAAACTGTGACTGCTGGTCTGTTTTGACTTTGTATCCTGATGTTCACATTAACAGAAAGTTCTCGAGGGACAGAAGACATATATTGAAAATACATCACATAGCCCTGGATCGCAGATTCTTAATCAATGGGTAAAGAAATATGTCTTTTGACTAGTGCTCTCTTTTGCCCAGTCTTTGAGTTCCTCCTTTAGTCAAATTTGATCAGCTGAGAGGCAAGTGAGACTAAACTTGAGAGAACAGCCCAAGTCCAGTAGTGGGCCTTGCCCATCTGTAGCATGGCCTTTCTCAAGGAAATAGCTGACTTGAAAGGTAGAAAGAAGAGACAGTTGGAAATAAACACATGTCAGTGAGAGCAGCCTGCTGAGGCATTGCCATGGAAAATGCTTATGATGTAGGTATGGATGCACATACACAGGAGATTTGGGCATGGCCAAGATGGCAAGACATCCTGAGGAAAGGAGGCCCCTGATAAGTCAAAGGGTGCACTGCAGGAAGCCCATGTGTAAGAACAATATAGTGCACCACTACTAATAACAATGGCCGCTGTGCATAAAATAAAACCAAAAATAGCCACCACTTATTTATTTTCTGTGGCAGTTGTTTGACATTCAGCACCATAATTAACATCAGGATATTCCCAATTACCCCCTCCCCAGAGGACTAGTTTGGGAAACATCAGGCTACCTAATTTCAACCAGCTTTCTAGGTAACATATTTAAGTAACATAAGAAATATAGCTGGACAGTTTGGGGCAAATACTGGAACCCAGGGTCCTTCGCAGCATATTTCATTTATGGAATCAAGCAGAACTTAGGCTACCTGCAAGGGATAACAGGGACAACAGATCCTGTGGAACAGGGATCTGGAAGTGTTCTGCACACTCTAGAGAGCAGCTGTTTTCTTTTTACTCTAAAGAACTGTCCCTGCAATTATTATTGCTACATTCAAGGTTTATTTCCTCAGGTAAAACAGGACTGAATGTCATGCCTTTAAGTTTAAATCTGGTTATAGGTTTAAACAAATAAGCAAAAAGGATTATTCTCGTGAGTAAATACTACAGATATGATTTTCAAGGTTCCAACTCAGAAAGCCATCCTTCATCATAGCACAGATTGAGTGACATACATGTGCTAAATTGGAAAAACTGTAGACTACAGTTTCAGGCTTCACCTAATTAGAGCCTGACTGAATCAGGATAGGAGAAAAACTTCTCTTGCCTAGATAACAAAGCCTCTATCTTATTTATAAAAATGGTGATGACAGCAACTTTTTATTAAATTTATAATGTAATATTCCCTAAGATCCCTCCATAAGATACAGATAAAGAAGGTCATTCTCTTCCGTCTTTCAGACAGCTTTAAAATGAGCAGA
Organism: Cephalopterus ornatus; assembly: GCA_013396775.1. NCBI lineage: Eukaryota > Metazoa > Chordata > Aves > Passeriformes > Cotingidae > Cephalopterus > Cephalopterus ornatus. The sequence goes on from VZRE01001191.1 coordinate 4,696, forward strand.
TACTGCTCAGTTATGTTTTTGATAAATGTATTTTGTTCTATTTCCTGCCGTCCAGGAAACTCAGCAAAACTTTATTTGTTTATTGCATGTTAAGGCAGGGTATGTATATATGCATATATATGTTTATATATTAATGGCTACAATTTATTGGCCTATTTTATATGAAAATAAGAATTGTGCTGTTTCACAGGTTTCGCAGAATATTCTGAGTTGGAAGGAACCCACAAGGATCATCAAGTCCAACTCTCAAGTGAATGGCCTGTGCTTATCAGTTTATATTTCACTTCTGACATCATATACCATTGTCTTTTGTTTTCATGTGTTTCTTTAAAAGTTTCTTTTTTTTTTTTTTACATCCTCTCCCAAACTCTCTCCATGCACCTCTGTTAAATAGGCTCTTTCCCTTCTTAAGTCTTCCCTTTTTTCCTCTTTTGCATCCTTCATTACTGTGTTATACAAGAGGTGTACATGCGTTTCTCTCTGCCTGCATAGTTTTTTTGTTAGAAAACTCATAAATACATGAAATCTTTCCCTTGTTGGCCTTGCATAATACCACGTGCATCCTGCAAACATCCAAGTCCTGGTTTTCAGCCATGCAGGTCTCTCGTCTGCTGTGACTAGTCACTGAGATCAAATAAAATATGGAAACCACAAACAGTTGCAGTCACAATCACTGTTCAAATATTGACATAGATGTTTGAACCAGTCTAGTTTGGAGGAGTACAACATTGGATTCTTGAGTAGCACAGGAGCCAAGGCAAGGCAATGCAAGGAGGCGTAAGAAGACACCCTTACAATGGCAAAACACAGCCCTGGCTGACTGTTAAAGAATCCCAGTGCAGCAACAACAAATAAACAGTGCACTTCAGGTGGCACCCACTTGCTAAACTTCTTGTAAAATAAACTGTGGTTTCTTTCTACACTTCTCCCTTCTCCCTCATGCTGCTAATTTCAAATGTTTGCTCAAGTGGCACCTTCAAGAAAACAAATAGGCTGTAAACCCAGAGTTTTAACACTAAAGTCCCCATCTCCTGGAAATGGGCACTGCAACAGGCTCTCCAGGGAAGTGGTCACAGCACCAAGCCTCTCTGAGTTCAAGAAGCTTTTGAACAATGCTCTCAGGCACATGGTGTCATTCTTGGGGGGTGCTGTGCAGGGACAGGAATTGGACTCAACGATTCTGATAGGTCCCTTCCAAATCAGCAATTTCTATGATTCTATGACCTTCCATCTTTCTCAGATAAGAAAAAGATTTATAAAGGAGAATTTCTCAAGTTTGGCCAGACATCGAGTGGAATATCTGAGTAAGTATTATGGAAAATAACATGCTCTGAATCTTGAAATGAGGAGCTGGAGATTGAGAAAAATTCCGTCCTTAAAAATAATTCACTTTTATTGTCACACCCAGATCAAAAGCTTTACGTATTAACAGTGTGTCACCCCATATTTTGGATTTTGTCCTTTCATGAAAACTACACCTGAGCTTGTAATGTAATTTCTTTCCAATTCTTTAATGCTCAGATGATATTTCAGCAGTTTTTCCGTCAGCTCAAAGTGAAGAGATACCTCAGTTCAAAAGGTCTTTCTTTCTGTCTTTAAAAAGGAGAGCACACTAGTATATGTAATTATATACAGATGTTCTCTTTTAGGATCTCTGTGTTTCACTATGTGCTTCTGAGCCTCTCTCATTCAGTTTTGCACCTGTTTCTGAGGAGTTTTCCTACTAGAGTGCACAGAGTTCTTCCTTGGGAAAGAAAGCCACTCCTGGTGTTTTGAGAATTGGTAGGAAGCCCATGGAGCTCTGGCTCATAGAATATATATTTGTTCAGGCATATAACACTTCAGTCTGCAGCTTATAAATATTTTGAAAGACAAAAGGAAAAAAAAAAGAATAACAACTATCATTTAAGAAGTTTGCTTTAGAAAAGGTTCCATAGGTGGTATTTGCCACTGAAAAACTAGAACCAACCTTTAACCCAAATAGTGTTACTCTTCTCCCTACTCTTCATTGGATACTCAAGATTCACTTATCCCACTGAACTGTTATTAAATGTTACTAAAACTCTTGTTATAGGGGGAAAAAATGACAGATTTCACCACAAAATTGAAACCTCCAAAACCGCACTAGCCTAGGGAAAGCTAAATAGCCCTCTAGCTAAGCCAAAAGACTTCTAGAGAGAGCACAGAGATTTCGATTTTTAGCTGGCAGCCATGAGAAGAGTTACTTTTTGTCATTTTTCTAAAGAAGGATTAATGAAAAGACATTCTAAACTAAAAATTACTCGGCTTTCCCCTTACAAGAAAATAGCCAGCCTAGTTTCTTTGATTTATGCTGAGAAAACACATGGACAGTGTCCTGGGACTTTAATAAGAAACAAAAAATTCAACTCAAAACCTGATGGCAGACTTTGCTCATAGACATTCCTGCTTCCTGCCTCTGGCAGCTTCCAAAAACAAAGCAGATATTCATCCCCATTAGCAGCAACATTCCATCCCCACTGGCAGCCACATTTCCCTGCTTCGCATTGGTGCATCTCCAGCTGCCCAGCACTGCATCTGGGCCTCCACCTGCTCTGGCTGAGCCCCTGCCATGATGGGGAAGGCATGAACTACCTCTCTCAATGGCCCCAATCAAAATACCCGAAAATGCCCCAAAACTGTGCTAGTCCCTCAGGATCCTCTGTGGGGTTAGCAGGGGTTGTTGGAGAAGGGCTGGGCTCCGCGGAAGTTTGAAAAGGGTGAGGGAGGAACCCAGTAGCAGGAAGACACCTGAGCATCAGTGGAGAGGGAAAACAATCTGGGAATTGGCTGGGATGTGGAAGATGTTGGTCCTGTTTCTGTGTTCTGTGGGACTTGGGCCACACGTACATCCTCCTCTATCCATGCTGGCATGAGCTTCCCTTCCTCTCAGATGCTGTCTGCTCAGCTTTCCAGGGGCAGGGCATATCTATCTCTTTGGTGTGATTCTGCCTGGTTACCTCCATAGCTCTCTGTTGCCACCCACCTCCTTTCTTCCCCGATGTTTTTTGGCATTTCCTAAAGCCCTGCATGCTGTGCAGGGCCATGGCGTGTCCCTTCTTGCCCATGCTTTGCGTGCCAGCCCAACAAGTCTGGGGTTATGCTGGGATCCCAGGCACCCAGCATAGTGCAGTATGCCATAACATACAGGCTTGTAATTGTTTGTGTTTCCTGGTACAGTGGATCTGAAAGCTCATATCAGGCCATGAATATCACTGTCAAAATAACTAATACTAATAAATAACAACAACAACAACAATGCAATTTGCCCAAAATATGCAGTACCTCCTGAATCAGGATTTCATGGCAATCCTTACCAGGAATCAGCTTAATCATTGGTTGAAAAGAAGAAAACAGAAAGAAAGAAAAAGCAGTTGGCTGATTGTTTGGGAAGGATAAGCCAAAAATGAACACACTGTAATTGCTCAGCACATCGTGCTGCAGCAGAGTAGAATTCTTGCCTCCAGGGAGCCCAGAGCTCCTCAGTTCCCCCTGTCCTTCTGTGGCTTTCATTTAAGAGTTTTGGATATGGTATGCCTTATAAATGTTGAGACTGTTACGACAAATTCCCACATTCTGTGTCTCTTGAGGGCTATATTTTCCTCCCAAGGTTCTGTGTTGATGGCTGTATCCATCAGTAACAGCACATATCATTCTGGATCTTTTAGCTTGAGCACTAAAGATCTTTCATTTCCAATTGAAATAAACACCACGTGTTATCTTTGTTCTCAATAATAACATTTTCTTTAAAAAGTCTACTCCGTTTTAACTAAACTAAGACCTGAAAGACTTTGTTCAGATTTGTTTCTTTTCACAGATGTTTTTGGCCAAGTTCACATCTGAGAACAAGTTCAGACTGAAATTCAGGTTTCATGGAAGTGACTGCTGTCACAGATATAATCTCAAAGTAGTTATCATCTCAAAACTTCAGGTTCTTCCAAATCCCTTCTGAAGTATTAAGCATCTGACCAAGGCATCAGATTGGGATTATTGCTTTGGATTTGTTCTAAAAGCATAAACTTGGAATTTCACGTTGAGCACCATTAGTGTCAAATAATCGTATTTTGGCATGATCATAAATCCCAGTTCTAGAGTGCAACAACAACTCAGTCAAATGTCTGGAGTAAGTTTTTTTAGTGTGGGCAAGGAGGTGCTACTGCCTCCTTCTCCCATCTTTCAATTTCATTCTCATAAATGTTTCCATTCTAGAAGAATTTTTTCCCAGAAAAAATCAGCCTCACAGCAGACACTCAACATTTCAACTTTAATTGTCTGGCAAAGTGATAAGCAACTGAAAGCAGTATTTTTTAATGGGAAAAAGTGTTGCACAGCAGTCTCTGTACCACTCATTATTTTAATGTTTGTCTAGTTGTGGTATTGCCAAGGCATATATTACTGGAATATTTAGGACACTGGCTAAATGTCAACTACTTCTCCAGACTTACTGCAAAGATTTAGCAAAATAAAAGCAAAAAAGTTCCCTTCCCTCATGCAGGTTTGGCATCACAGGTAAAGCATCTTATTAAAGTGGGGGTGGAGGAGGAGGCTTTTGAGAAACTCAATAACTCTTAAGAATTCCAAATCGTTGAGCTGAAATGCTTTTTATTTTTCTTCTAAATGTAGAGTTATTTTTAGTTTTCTTAAATTTTTACACTAACCTTTTAAAACAGTTGGATAATATTGTGCTTAATGGTGTTAGTTACACATGCTAGAACTAGAATAATTGAGGCTCCTCCTTGTGACTGTAATCTGGATTTCCTGGCTGTGAATCTGAATTTATACGTCATTATTAATGCCTTTGTTTCATGCCAAAGTACATTTGCTGCTTTATAAAGCATGAAAATGGGCAGTGCCTGGCCTAAGGAAAGGTCGACACAAACAATAGATACATTAATGGAACAAAGTTAATGATTGATGGAAATAGTACTTGGAGGAGAAACAAAGCTTATTGCCTGCCAGATACAATTAGAAAAGAAACACAAGAAAGGCAAATATGAGCCCAGATTTTAGTGGGCTAGGACCACTCATAGCTAGGTATCCAGTAGAGCTGGCTACACTTAGCTCTACACCACATCAAGAGAGATCAATTCAGACAGCATGAGGCAGAAGAGAACTAACAATAGGATGGAGTGGTGGTAGATCAGTCCCAAGAGAGAAAATTGAGAGTCTGTGGCCTCACGAGAGAAGTCTGAAGAGTGAAAGGCATAAGAAGGCTGAGTGGCAGCTGGGGCCATAAAAGTACACTGGTGATCTGCTGCACATGATGCTCAGAGAGTAGTTTAAGTTACAGAACAATGCCAACAGAAGGATTCATGGGGAGATAGTGTATATGGATATATCTAAGCCAGAAGTTAGATGGAGCTTTCTCATCCTGGTGGCACAAGGCTCTGAGACGATCTTCTGTTGGAAAAGCAAGGACAGATGGCCACAGGGTTATGGGATGGAGCCTGGTCAGGTTATGAGGGAAGTGATATGATTTAGACCCCGGAAAGGAGGAGCCAGCACTGATGGAATCCCACCCTAGACCATATTCCTTTGTGACAGCCTGTGGGAATAGATAAACTGTCACAACATATTCCCGCAAAGGACAAAGGTTATTGTACACAACATGTAACTTCTATTTCACATATTATATGATATACAGGGGATACATTACACCCAAATTCCTCCTTATAGTTTCCTACCTATGTGCAAAGGATAAAACTCAGCAGTTCATTTCCTAATCCCATCAAGTTTCTAATCTTATTTTTGCCTCTAAGACCTAGCATTTTTCATGAACTCTGATTGCCATTTTCTCAGTCTGCATAAACCAAAGGTCTGGTAACAGTTTGCTGAACTTGAGGGATGTGAGCTGACGTTATCTCTTAAGAAGACCACAGATGCCCCATCCACACTAGGCCTGTTCTGCCAACTGGTGCATAGTGAGATTCAGGAATTAAATGACTAGGTTCTTCTTTCGCTTTTAACTTTTCGGCCATTGTTGGAAGAATCTAACCTTCAACAGGATATTTAAATTTCAAACATTTCTTCCCTGCACAACGCAAGAAAAATTGTACACCACACTTTCGTAACAAGGGATAGTTAGTAAAAATGTCTCATTCCATTAGTGGAGGGGAATGAATCTTCTGTTTTCTGATATTTCTCTTAAAATTTAATTTGCTGAAATTAAATTTTTCTTGTAATGCCCTTGGAAATCAAATAAATTAGCTGCACTTGCAGCATATACTTTCTGCCTTGTTATTGGTAAAATGTTATCTCATCAGCAGAATGCAATACGCTGGAAACTGTCCAGTCCTCTGAGAAACCTTCTCACAGTTATCATAACATGCAATCAGCGTACATGAACGAAGAGTAAGGAAAGCTAAATCTGAAGCAACTCCAGTATTGTGGTTAGAGAATATATATAAATATTTCTTCTATCATGTATTGCCCTTGCCTTTACAAAGACACTTATCTTTTAAAACCTTTGGCCGAATAAAATGACCAAAGATTATTTTTTTTTAATTACTGCTTTTGCCAGTGAAGATGGATGTAGGTCTTTCTCCTCAGTCACTGAGTAAATCCTGTTAGCTAGCAAAGCACACAGCAAGACATTACTGACTTTCTCGTTCTGTCTCATAAACACTTTCTCTCCCTCTCTCTGTTTCTCTTTGTCTCCCCATATGTATTTTTTTATGCATAGGAATACACACACACATACATATACATGTTCATATGGATGGTTTGTTTTCAGCTTTTTAAGTAATTTTAACACTACAGAGTGAATCACAGTCACAAATTTTAACCATGTTTTTCAAAGGAGGAAGTAATGTCAGGGCTATTGAGTAAACTGTCCTACCAAGATGACAGCCCAGGTTATCAGCCTTCTCCCACCAAAGTCAAAACAGAGCAACAGTAGGAGGACTTCTTGAAATAGATGCAGCCTTGTACTGCCAGGCATTTTATATTTTAAAAGAGCTTAATTTACAGGCATATTGCTAATTTTCTCTTGTCTGACAGTGAAATGATGAATAGCATTGAATCAGCAAGTGGTGGAGGTAAAAGGAGTCTTTGGGGTCTGGGTCTTGGAGTTCATCAAAGATACCCTTTTGATGTTGTTGCTTTTAATGTGAAAAGGTCACAATGCCACACCTAGAGGTACAGTTGAAAAGACATTCAAACAAATAAACAGTGTTTCCCACTGGGATAAACTGAGAAACTCTTTTCTTTGCCTTAGGAATAATCACTGCCTGTTCACGTAAATCTCATAATTGACATATATCTACAGACATGTATGCTAATTCTCATTCACACCTCCCATCCTCAATCATGTCAATATAAGTCCATGGAAAGACTGCTCCAGTGCTCTGTGCCCCTGAGAACAGGAGGCAGTGTGGGAGAGGAGCCACTTGGTGAATGTGACCTTAGTCACAAGGCTGTGGAGCATCTCTCATCTGAATCATCCTTGCATTGGGCAATGCTTTGGGACTCAGTGGCCTGCAAGGACGCGGTTTGAACTGATGTGCTTATGTGCATGGGAGGGAGGAAGGGACAGGTTTTACAAAGGACAAGTCCATTAAAAAAAACAACAAGCAAAGCAAAACCAACAGCCTATCATTCCACTGCAAAATATGCTGGAGGATTTCAGGACTTGGTTTGCTGAAGGCCCTCAAATTCTGCTCCAGCCATAAATATGTGAACAAGTTAAACTCTTTGTGGTTTTGTCTGATCCCAGCTATGTTTAGTCTTAATCTATCTCAATCACTAGCTACCTTTTAAAAATAACATTTTGTGGTTCCAAAACATCTTTAGTTAATCCTTGCTTAGTTTGGAAAGGAATTATATTTGGAAGGATGCACATATTCATGTGGCTTTGACAGATACTCTCTTTACTGTTCTCTGCGTCATAAATTTTCTTGAAAAATAATATATAATGCTCCAGCACTGGGCTACTGAACACTTGATTCTAAACAATATGCTTTTTTTTCCAGGGGAACCTAGAGCTTGTAGTAGACAAAAAAATTGAAACTCTTGAAAATATACCAAATTGATACATGAATGTTCTTGGACCTTCTCCATACTGAAAGTCAAAGGCATCAGTGCTGCTTACCACACACGAAGCTAAGGAAGGAGAAATAAAAAGTTCATAATATTTTGAAGATCACACTCACAAATGTGTCTGGAAAATGCACGACATTTCACATGGACTTGTAGCTCTCTCTGAAGAACAAGAACTTGGCTTTAAATTCCTGAGTGTAAGGAAGACAGTTTCTAAGATTAGTTTCAAATTCACAGGTAATTGAAATAAAGCCTTTTAAATGGTTCATTTCAGGACAACTTTTGCACTCTTTTCACAAGTGAAATATTAACTTTAATTTCTTATTCTCCTCTCAAATTAATCTGAGTAACTGCAGGCCTTGAGAAATCTGGTCTCTGACTCTCTTTCTGTACTTCTTAATCAAACATTTCTTGCTTTCCACTTCACCTTTTAGATACTTTGCTGAAATTTTTAACCAATCACATTACCCAAAACAGTGTATTTTTAAGCATATTTCCTAAAAAAGAGCTTTACTTTTCTGCAGAAAACATATACGTTGCTTAAGCCTCTCTCAAGTTCTTAAAATAGGCTTGCATGACATGTATGTTCCAGGTAGATTTTCTAAGCAGAGAAAAAAAGCTGAATGCAACAATGTCATTCTAGTCTTTTGTGGATAGCCTTCATTTATGTTATAGCCAATAACGTGTATGCCCTTCTCAAATAAGTACTTTCAACTGGGGACACTACAGTCAGTGCACTAAACATAAAAGTTGTTAAAACATGCTGTCATTATACAATTATTGGATTTTGTGGTAAAGGCTTCTTCACGTGATTTTTGCAACCAGTTCTTCGATTCGTACCTTCAGGTTGCATTTGTGCTGGAATCAAATTGTTCAAGGGCACATCTGTTTGATCATGTGGATATGTGCTGATGAAGCCAGAATGCACACATATGGGGCCACAAAAAACTGTACATAAATTTGTGGACAAGCAAAATAGAGATTGTAATTGTGAAGCCAGATCAAAACCACCTACAAAACAGCTTGGGAAAATTAACCTCTAAATATTGAGAGATTTCATTTCTACACTTTTTTTTGAAAAGCAAATTATAATGGCCTACATACGCAAACACATAGTCATAGCACTCAAAGAGCACAAAACCAAGGCTGTGCTGCGCTGTCTGTGCAATTTAAAACAATTCAGTATTAAATTCCAGAATACATGCAATTACTCAAAACATGAAAACCTCAGGGAAAAAAATAAAATAATTCTCAAATTAGTTCTGGTTTGTAAATCAATTTTCAATTCTCTTGTTTCCACTGAACAACTGGTACTGAAAAGCAATAAACCTGAGGAACTGCTATCATAAGGGATTTTGGAGTGTCTCTGTTAGCATCTGCTAACTGGGTGGAGGGAGGGAAGAATGATATCTGCAATTTCTAAAGTTGTTTGCCATTTCTCATATTATTCAAACCAAGTTAGTCAAATCATCCCCAAGAACGATATTTCACGTAGTACATGCCAGATACTTTGGGTTAGTTCCTCAGAGACATGTGATCTATGCAGCCAGCCATTGCATTTGATGCCACGAAGTCTTGCTGTCCCTACCTGCAGCAACCAGTACAGAGAGTCACATCCACAGCACCGCAACCAGCTGCAGCAATGGGTACAACCCTCACAGCTAAGTAGTGAAAGGATGCTTCAGTGAACAGGTACTATGACCTATTGATTTAATTGAATATTCTTACATATCCATATTTCTGTGAATGTAGATTTATTTAACCCCGTTTTTTAAAACTGATTTTTTGTTTATTGAATTAAGATGAGCCTCTGGGGCTTCTGTATGAGCAAGACTTGCAGCCAGATGCTGGTACTGCTGCAATAAATCTGAAGTAAATGCTACTTTAAATAATCTGAAGCTGAAGTCCAAAATCAGGGGTACTGTTTGATTCGGCATCTTCTTTATCCGAATGACTGGGATTTCTCAGGCATCAGGCTGCTACCTACACATGAGATTAGAGATGAGCTTAGTCCAAGGTCTGCGTATATATCTGTTATTTTCAGTTTTTACAGTGTATGGGAAGTTATTGTGCAGCCTTTGGATAAGTCAGATTTAGGTGAAGATACAGAGACCTGTATACCAATGATTGGCAAATCATTTCATCTCAACCAGGAGCCTCCCTAGCGACAACATACTGACTACTTTTAGCAACCAAATGGCTTTTCACAGTGGAGTTCAGGCAGTAATTTTTTCTAAGGAACCTGCTTGTATTTTGCCTTGTTACACACCATTTGTCTTTGAGTTTAAACTGCCGCATACAGGAAGGGACACTTACAAAACATTTGCAGATGCAACACAGATGCAGTAAGATAAAATGCCATATTTTAATTATGTTCAATTTAATCAGCTGCTGAAATGCCAGCTGGAAGCACATGGCTAGCATGAACAGATTGAACTCAAGGAGAGAAGATGTGAGAGAAGACTGACACATCATGTCCTTAGCGTTACACTCAAAAATCCTGGTTTTGCTACTTTTAACATTTACAGCAAACCCCATGGAAAAGTGCCTTGAAGCTTCAACATTATTGCGTCAAAAAAAATTGCAGTAGAGGAAGAGAGGACACTTTCTTTGTTTAACTTAACAAACAGGAAAAGAACTTGAGGCTGTGTGGAGCCAGGACTTGGAGATCAGTAAGCACTATCTGTCTCTATTTTATGTGTTGGTGGAAAAGTTCCAGTTCTTGGTGCAAGCCGCTGCCCTTAAATCTGGTTATGTTAGGTTTTGTGAGTATTGTAGCTCAGCATATGCTGTGGCACATGTGCTGTAATGAAATCAGTTTCTAAAGGGTGATGAATTTTGCTCTGAGCAAGATGTGACATTAGCAGGGCTACTCATTGCCCTCCTGAATATTGCTTTGCTATAAGGTTAATTTCACATCACTCCTCTGTTATGATCTGATTATTAAAATTATTAGAAATGCCTTTACACAAATAAAAGTGCAAAAGAGACCAGATGCCAAAGTCAATATTATGGGTTTTACTTAATGGTAAATGTGAGACAGAGAAGAAAGATAGAAAGAAATAGGAAAAGGACAGGTGGGGTGAGAAGGGAAGTGGCAGAGAGAGATTAAAATACAAAATGTAACACCACTCCGTGTAACCCAGCAGCGTCCCATCAGTCAAGTTCTTCTGGTCTTCTTGGTAGTGAGGGCTTCCCAAAAAACACAGAATCCAATGGATTAATATATGTTCAGGAGATGCCCGGCACCTTCGCTTCCAGGGAGTGGGAAGTTTTGCAGTCTCTTCTGAAGGACTCCGGATTTGTTGCCTCACTTGGATTGTGTGCAGTCTTCTGGTGGTGGTAGGCCTCAGGAATGAATTAAGGGGGTGCTTTGAGGGTCTTTGATGGTTTATTACCCCTTCTCAGCTGCCTCTCGTGTGAATGTCCTGTGTGTACCTGGTCTTCCTGGGGAGGGCAAGGGTTTATTCCTTCAGTTTGGTGTAGAGAGATTTCACCACCACACACTCAAAACCCTTCTCCCCAACAATCCTCTGAGCCCAGCTAGGGCTGATTCTTAACACAGACACATTTTTCTTTCCTGAGCCTTTTTTACTTCTCCTCAGACTTGAGATGATTAGACAATAGTCTTATCTCAAGTCCCCAGTCACAGTCCAAATTCCAGTCAGGAGGCATTGGGAGTGGGGGGTGCTTTGGTGGGCGCAGATAGATTGTTCCTTCCTTGCAGTTTGACAAAGGTCTTTCTATGATTTTGACAATGTTTAAGACAGTAATAACATTCAGTCTATCACATCCTCTCGCTCCAGTGTGCTGTTATATGTCAAGCATCAGTGACTATCAAGATCTTGATGTTTGCTGTCTTTACATTGGATTAGGTCTAAAGAAGAAGAAAAAAAAGGAGTTATTCGAAAAACACAGACAGTAAAAATCAGGAAAATGTTCACACACTTTTTTAAAAAATATTGTCATCAAAGAAAAAAGCAAGGAGCAGTGGAGGTTACGTACCAGACGGCACTCCTTCAGACATGCACGCAATCCTGTAGCATGTGATTCTAATTTTCTGCCACCTGATTCTGAAATTTAAAAGTAGGCAGCCAAGCTGATATTTTCCAGAAGTCAGTTGAACCAATAAGGTCACTGCATTACTCACTCTGCCGCTGTTTTTGCCAAACACCAAGAAACCAGAGCTGTTTAGGTGTCCACATGATCTTCCATAGAGCCATGGAAATTCTCGGCATTTCTTGAATGGATGGTGCCAAAGAAGGTCTTCTCTTTTCTAGTCTGAGCAGCCCCAACTTGAGAAAACCCAGTCATGGAGAGACTGTCCTATGCTGACGTCTGAGCTCACGCACTGGCAAGCTGTCACCAACCACGGTAGCCAGCCACCCAAACTTCAATAAGCATATCAGAAAGGGCCAACAGTGTCTCTGAGACGTGCTCACACAGCTACAAAGAAAGAAGCATCTCGGTTGAGGAATGGGTAGAAACAGGAAGAGAAGGCATAGCAACCTCAAGACGGTGACCAAGAACAGGGAAATACCAATACAGAAGCAACGAGGCCAGTGGGATATGGGAGAGAGGCAGGACCTAGAGCACGTCAGGGACACTGGAGCTGCTAGGCTGTGAAATGTGTTTGTGTCCTGATCTGCTCCTGTGCAGTTCTCCGTCTGGGTGGTGGGTTGTTGGTGGCAACAGTGTTGCAGGGCTGCTCACATGAGTGGTGTAGTGGTGGTGGGTCTGAGCCAGAAAGAAAACGCAGAAACTGCTTGGTGTTACATTGTTCTTCTCCGCTCTTATTAGCTGGATTATTATCCACAATCCTTGTGTATCTTTAAAGAGTGAAATGAGCTATTTCAGGGAGAGGGTTTGCACATGATAGGAATTTGTGAGGATTGGCAGCTGGCAGAGTTTAAAATATTCTTAATTTACATGATATCAGGAATTACAAGGTAAAGCTACACCCATTGTGGGCATCCTTTTACTCCTATATGAACTTGGCTTGCTATTTTTTAGGATATTATGAGCAAATCAAGTCTCCAGACACCCACACATATCTCTGCTTAGTTACTTGTGGAGCACACTGAAGAACACAGATACTACACAATCCACTGTGCACCATATGCATGTACACACTATATGGCAGGCTCTATAGATGTATGAAGTAACTATAAAACCACATTTTTGCAGGGTGTACACAGTGTCCATGTAACTGAATATTGAGCAGTACTGCTGAGTGCAAAGACCCTCTGGGGATTATACCTGTTTGTATAGGGATATAAATGTTTCTTTCCCAACTTAAGTCTGTCCAAAGATTCCCACTGGGACTTATCTCATGATTTTATATTTTGATCATAAAATTGTCATTCTTTTAATGTGTTTTTGAAGAAAAAAAATCAAAATGATACTGTAGAAAAGAATCTAGACTTGGAAAATAATTTAGACATCAAAACTGTTCCAATTCTCGCACTGAGCCGCCTCTTTCCCACTTACTCATGTAACCTTTCTCCTGCTTAGAGCAGTTTTAAAAGAAAACAAAAATATTACATTAGGAAGTTATGTACCCTTACAGTTGTGGATAATAATTTCTTTTTTTTTGGATATCTGGTTACAAAATAGCTCCATTGAGGAAGGTGTCTGCTGAAGCAAATACCGTAAAACATACTCTACATTCTCAAAGTAGTGTGTGTTGAGATTATTAGGTGATTATGATCATGGTGAGATGAACTTTTAAGAGAAATATTTGAGGTCTGCCTCACAGAGGACCTATTATATCCCCACATCACATTCCTGATCAGACCTTTTAGAGCAACTCAGGACACCAGCCTTGGAGAGGAAGCAGTTGCTTTGTATCCATGGGTACAATATCATGTAGCTCTTACATTATGCATCAAATCGTAACAAATATGCTAATTTTTATTAGTAGATAGATTAGCTCAATGGGAATTTCACACGCTAATAACCACTTATCCTGGTGCAAAGTTTCTGAACCCTGGAATGAAATGATGAACAAGTCCTCCTGACTGTGTTTTATATGTGGGAGTCTTGCTCTGAATTTATGGACTGGGCTGGAGAAATGACATCCCCATACTGGTGTCCAGTAGGATCTCATCCACTTTAACACCTGTGCAACTTCCCCAGTTCCACAAATTGCAATAACAGATCAACACAGCAATACCAACTTTGCATATAAAGACCAAAGATTATGTATTCCACTTCCAAATGTTAATTTCACCCAGCTCTCAGCATTCTGGGACACGATAGAGTGAAGATATGTATGACAGAGCTAAACTCAAGTTCTTTCCCCTTCCTAATGCCAGGCTTCCTGTCTTGTCCTTCTCCTCCTATTCTCCACCCAGCCTAGACTAAATTCAAGATGGGTGTATGCAGAGAGAGTCAATGCACTTTCTTGTGCAGTATTTAGCAAGTAATTTCTGTGTAGTGTTGTTACAGAATAAATACCCGTACTAGTAATCAGTAAGGCCTTCTGTCTCTCTAAGGAAAAGAGAGCAGAAGATGGTGAGGACGCATGATGCCTTCTCCCACCTTGGTATTCACAGAAGTTCTGAAGGGCTAAAACCACAGAAATTTTGGGGCCTGGAGTATAGTCTTTTGCATCTTTCTATTAAGATCTCTCAGAAGTTGAGGAAGAATTGCAAATCTGAAGAAAATATGATTAGGATCCTTTAAAAAACATCCAATTTCCCCTAAATTATTTTTGTACTAGCCCATCTCAGGAACTCTGTGTACTTTCCATTGAGTGATAATGAGCCTGTTTGCTTTCTGTGCAAAGATAATGTGGTTTGATTTGAGGTTTTTTGTTGTCTGAGGCTGGTGTGATATTTGAAATTAAGTCCAGACAAACCATATTTGAGTTAGAGCAAGCCTATATGTATAGAAAGGCTTTCCCATATGTTTGAGTTCCCCTGAGTGAGAGCTCTAGTCATGTACATAACCCTGGGGAATACCATCAGACTGACATTCCTACAATACCTGCTGAAGTCCTCACAAAGTGAAAACATCAAGCTTTTAACTTTCTTGGTGTCTCTTGCAGAGCACTCTTGATCAGCACAGAAAGCAGAGGAGCTTAAGGAAACCCGGTTATCTTGCTGGGAACAGCACCTTGTTATAGGTCTGGGTCCTCTGAAAGCTGGTGGGAGAGATAGGAAAAACCAAGTGTCACAACAAATGAGAACTTTAAAACAAAATTAAATTAAGAGAAACTTCATGATAAGCAATTTTGCTGAAAGTTTTAATGTTGCTGGGAAGTGATCCACTTTTATTACAGCACAGACCTATATATCAGAACCACAAGAAAATTCTACTTGGCAGAACAGACACCTCTTCATGGAATTTTTTTTTTTTAAACATTATCCTTGGTAGTACTGTATCAAATTTAAAGGCTCACCAAATCATAAAAAATATCTACCTTGTATCTAGTCTGAATCTACCCTGTTTCAGTTTAAAACCATCACCACTTACCATATTGCTACAGGCCCTGCTAAAACGCCAGTCCTCTCTTATCAGCCCCTTTCCAGTAATGAAAAGCCACAACAAGGTCTCCCTGGAGCCTTCACTTTTCTGAGCTGAACAACTGCAATTCTCTCAGCCTTTCCTCATAGGAAAAGGTCAATAGCATGTATAATAGAAGATGTCTTTTCAGAAGTCAATCCTTGGAAACAGGTCTTTAACTGTAAGCAGTGATAAATCCATAAAATACAATCCCTGCTTATATTTGCAGGGCTCACAATTATGCTACATATACATTACATTGACTTTAAATATTACAAAATACAACTGAAAATATATGAAAGCGTATTAAAAATGTGGGGGTTTCATAGCTTTCATACCTTCAAAGCTACATGCCATTAAATGCAAATTAATATTAAATAGACAAAAAACACATTTAGGTAGGCTTTTGAATGGCTTCCTGCCACTGCTGTATCCTTCAGCCAGTAAGGCTGCTCACCAAAAGGCAGCAGAAGCAGCGCAGGGACAGACTTACAGACACATATCTCATTTCTCATGCTGAAGATCCAGAAAAGAACACTGTGCTATCAGTATTGTGCATTTACTGATTTGTAATTTATCTTCTGTGAAATGACTGTTCAAATAAAAAAAGCGTGTAAAGGACGCTAAGTGGCAGTAATGGGAGATTTTAAGTACCAGCAATCAACTGGTATTTTAGGAGGAGGAAATAAACTGGAGGCTGGTGATGTCTGGTTTTTAACTTAATACAGAATATGCATTAAGTATAAAAGGTTGGAATAAAACCTAGACTGCAGACAAGGGAGAAGGAGGTTTAGGAATAGTCAGGTGGTTGGGAAGATGAGGAAGACATTTTTCCACATCTAATTTCTGTGACACTCTGCTGTAAAAGCACAAATGGATGGCACAGTTACCTAATACAAAAATAATTAAAAGTACCCAAATGAAGGAATTTTACCCCATTCACAGCCAGAAAAGTTCATCACTGATGTTTGATAAAAGAACAAACTCCTTCTTTCCTTATCATTTGAATGCAATGTTGGATTGTCCTTTCTGACAATCAGTCTCACTCTCTTATGCAATTTTTCTGATCCAGATTTCAATATTACGTGTTATGCAGCACAAAGACATGGCATGGATATGCCCCACTGGATAATTGCTTACAGAAGGACAGCATTTTACAGACATAATAAATAGAATGGAATGGGATCAAAGTCAGACATACGTTAATTATAGCATGATTGCCTAAATGAGAATAAACGTAGGGAAGGTTGTCCAGTTGTTGGAGCTGGCATTTAATTCTTTCAGAACTATGGACTGCATATACGATTTTGCCTTAGTCCTAATTTTGACTTTAAATTTATGTGTTAACTCTATCTCCCTGTTTACTTTGTCAGACAGGATGACTGTTAATCACTTTGTAAATTGTTTCACATTGTTCAAATACTTTTGCTATTATTCGAATTAATGCATAGAAACCTAATGTTCAATGAAAACTGGCTGCACAATAAATCACCGCTTCCCCAGAAAGATACTGCTTCCCACAAGAAAAATGAGTGACACAGTGCACACTTACGTGCTCAAAAGCCTGAGCAACACTAAAACTCAGAAGGCTCACACAGGACTCAGTAAACCGAGAAGACTCTTTCAATCCTAATTTTTCTGCCCTTTATTTCCTGTATTTTCTTTAAGTCTTCGAAAGAAAGCTGTTTCATGAGACTATAGCTCACTATGCATAATTATGAGAATTTTAATCCCAGTAGCATTGCCCTTAATAAACAACACAGAAATACAGAGTCACAAAATGGTTCGGGTTGGAGGGCACCTTTGAAGATCATCTAGTCCAACCCCTCTGCCATGGGCAGAGACACTTTCTACTAGACCAGATTGCTCAGAGTTTCATCCAACCTGACCTTGAACACTGCCTGGAATGAGGTATCCACAAATACTCTGCATAAGCTGTTCCAGTGTCTTACTGCCCTCATCATAAAAAATGTCCTACTTATGTCCAATCTAAACCTACCTTCTTTTAGTTTAAAAGACCGTTCCACTGTCACATACACATACCTATCACTTACAGGTCCTATTAAAACATCTTTCTCAACTGTGAGACATTGATAGATCCAGGCTGAACAACCCTAGCTCCCAGACTTTTCTCACTAGAGAGATGTTCCATCTGTGTAATCATTTCTGCCACTCTCCCTTGGATCCAACAGGTCTATCCTTGTCTTTCCTGTACTCCGGACTCCAGAGATGGAAGCAGTACTCTTGGTGAGGTCTCATGACAGTAGAGTACAACGGCAGAGTCACCTTCCTTGACCTGCTGGCCATACGTCTTTTGATGCATCCTGAGATGCTGTTGGCTTTCTGGGCTGTAAATGCACATTTCTAGTCATGTTCAATTTTTGCCCACTAGTACCCCCAAGTTCTTCTCTGCAGGACTGCTCTCAATCCCTTCACCCTTCAGTCTGTATTGATGCTGGGGATTGCACTGACCCAGAAGAACATTGAATTTGACCTTGCTGAACTTTATGAGGTTCACATGGGCTCACTCCTCAAGTCAATCAATGTCACTCTGGATGATATCCCTCCCTACAGTGAACCAAGTGTACTACTCAGTTTGGTGTCATCCACAAACTTGCAGAAGGCACCTTCAGCAAGATGCCTAATCCCACTGTCTGTGTTATTGATAAAAACATTAAATGGTATTTGTCTCAGTACAGACCCTTCAGAGACACCATCTGTTACTGGTTTCCACTTGGACACTGAGCCATTGTCTATGACTCTTTGGACACAATCATCCAGCCAGTACCTTATCTATCTAACAATACATCTGTCAAACCCATATCTCTCCAATTAAGCAGCAAAAATCTTGGGGACAGCTGATTCAAACGGCTTACAAAGGAATAGATGGATGACATCATTAAGAGTCTAGATATGAAGTAGATGGCACAGAGTTGACATGGCTTGGGTTGGAAGGGGCCTTAATGATCATCTACTTCAAACTCACCTGGCCATGGGCAGGGACAGCTTTCACTGGACTAAGTTGCTTAGAGCCTCCTCTAGCCTGGCTTTGAAGACTTCCAGGAATCAGACATCCACAACTTCCCTGGGCAACCTGTGTTCCAGTGCCTCACCATCCTCATAGCAAAGAGTTTCTTCCTAACATCTAATCTAAATCTACTCTTTTCAGTTTGAAGCCATTGCCTCTTGTGCTCACTACATGCTTTTGTAAAAGTCTTTCTCCATCTTTCTTTTACGCTCCCTTCAGGGCCTGGAAGGGCACAATTAGGTTGCCTCAAAGCCTTCTCCTTTCCAAGCTGAACAATCTCAATTCTCAAAGTCTTTCCTTGTAGCAGAGGTGCTCCACCCTTCTAATCATCTTGCTGGCCCCTTTGGACTCGCTCCAAGAAGTCAATGTCCTACCTGTGCCAAGGACTGCAGAGCTGGATGTAGTATTCCGCATGGGTCTCTCGAGAGCAGAGTAGAGGGTCAGAATCACTCCCTTGACTCCTTGGCCATGCACATTCAGCACAGCATACAACTGGCTTTCTGGGCTGCAAATGCACATTGCCAGGTCCATCCTCTCACCCACCAGCACCCCCAAGTCCTTCTCAGCAGGGCTGCTCTCGAGCAGTACAATCCCCCCAGCCTGTACTGACACTGCGGGTTGCCCAGACCCGGGTGCAGCACCTTGCACTTGATCTTATTAAACCCCATGAGATTCCCACAGGCCCACTCCTTGAGTTTGTCCAAGTCCCTCTGGATGGTATCCCATCCTTCAGGTGTGTCAACTGCACAATTCAGCTTCGTGTCATCTGCAAATTTGCTAAGGGTGCACTAGAACCCTTTGCTTATGTCATTAATGAAGATATTAAATAACATAGTTCCAGTACAGACCCCTGAGGGACACCACTGACATCCACTGGGGCTCTGAGCCATTGACCACTACTCTCTGGATGCAACCATCAAACCATTTTCTTATCCACTGAACAGTGCACCCATCAAATCTATCTCTCTCCAGTCCAGAGAGAAGAATGTTGTGGGGGACCATGTCAAAGACTTTACAGAAGTCCAGATAAATGTCATCTGTAGCCCTTTCCTTGTCCACTGATGTAGTCACTCCATCATAGAAGGCCACTAGGTTGGTTAGGCAGGACTTGCCCTTGGTGAAGTCGTGTTGGTTGTCTTGAATCACCTCCCTGTCCTCCATGGCAGCAGATGCCATGGGGTCTGTGCTGCATAGGCATGTGTATAGGCTGAGGTCTCTGGTTGCTTAGACTGTAGATTTCTAAGACCACTAATAGTAGCTGCAGGCATCTAGCAGGCATATAGCTGCAGTGCTGTGGATACAAAGTACAGGTAATATTTCTTAAAACACATTTCAGTCTATGGGAAGGAAGGAGATCAGCTTTTTGTTTTCTCAGGACTGACTAAATGAAAATAGTGAGTATATCTTACTGTACTCACCTTTACCACTCCCAATACTGCAAGGCATAGTCTGTGATTTGGCTCAAAAGCTTGCTTGCTGATTCCTGTTGAGCAATTTATAAGCTGAAGGTAAAGCAAATCACTGACTCTATTCTTGCTTTTCTTTTTTTTGTAATAGTTGCTGATTTTCCCATCTATGACCTGAACCAAGGCATCTTAGTCAGCCTCTTTCAATCCTCGAGTCTGCTCTTTGTGTTTCTCTTCTGTTGCTTCTCTCTAATAGGGTATTTTCCATTTCTCTGTTGCTGTTGATTCACTTTAACAATCTCTTTAAAAACAGCCAAACCTGAGAACACTTGATTTTACCATTGGTGAACAATCTTGGGTCTGACTTCACAAGTATTATCCTTTTGAGCTGATTCACTCTACGTTCATAACAAAGGAATTGAACACAGTTTCTTATGCTAGTTACATCTGTACTAACACTGCTAGCAGATATTAAATGTCAGTGTTAATCACTTAGAGTCTAATCCACAAACTCAGTGTAGCCCCTGTGGATGACATCTTGTACAGGTTTATATTTTATGGCTTCTCCCTGGAGACCTCTCAGGTTAGGCAAAAAACCCCGTTGTTGATCTTTAATAGCTTAGACATTATTGTGGAACCTGTAAAACCTCAACCCTGCTGTTATGTGGGTTCTTCAGCAACTGTACAACCAGCAAGTTATAGCTGCAAAATGTTTTCCTCAGTGAATGGAGTTGTAATCTAAAATAAATATTTTAAAGAAATATTGTGAAGGACTTACGTCTGCAGATGTTCACTCGTGTCATTGCAGCAGTAAAAATACTTTAACTAGAGTTTTTTTGGCTGACTACTTATAGCTACACAAATGACAAAGTGAAAATAGCGACTTTTAATAGATACGTTCACTTTAATAATTTGAAAACTGCTCATCCTTACGTAGCTCAGAGCTGTAGCATGTCAGCAAAGGAAAAGCATTTCAGTGTTAACTGTGTCCCTTGTGATGCTACAGATAATTACTGTGAGTGGAGTACTGCTGACCCCTTTGCAATTAGTGGTTATCATGACTTTGATCATAGGTTATGTCCACAAAATTATTATTAGATTACAAAGAATTAATTTCTGCCTCAGAACATGCCCCTCTCTGCTCTTAACTGAAAACATGAGTAACCATGGAAATGCACCATATTTTAGCTGGGCTCTGCAGAGGAAACAACCAGCTTTGGTCCGGCAAACTTTCCCTCTATAGAAACAGAGATGACAGTTTTTAATCACAACTGGACAATTTACGTGTTAATGCAACCTACCAACAGACTAGGAAGATCTGTACTGAAGCAAAAGCAAACTGACATAATATTTGTTAATTTTATCCAAAACCAACATTAAATACACCTTACCCCCAGGAAAATGTGATTGCCAAAGCAACAGAAAATGGTTAAGATGGGGGGTAGTAGAAATAAGCACTTTTATGTAGTATGTCCCTATCTGCATAGGATTATGTGCATATTCCATGTGGATACACTTTCTGAACATTATGGGGCAGAAAGCAAAGTCCTGTATGAATATAAAATTTTCATGAACAAATACATGTACATTTATACATATTGTATGCATATATGCACACATACGTACACACACATAAGCCGAAATCACTCAAATTTTTGTAAGAATGCATAATGCTGGAACACGGCCAGCAGAATACAGCACAAAATAGAGTAAGGGCTGCAGAAAGACTCCCCCAGTAAATGTTAAGTACTGTTACCTGACTTAGAGAGCCAGAGTAATTCTGTTGTGTTCTGTGTAGTTGCAGGTGTGTTCATTGACACTCAGTGGTGGCTTTATAACTGATGACTGAAACTGCTTAATTTAAACTGGCAATCTGAAAGAAACAGATGAAAGTAGAGATGCATCTGACCTCCTTGAAGTCTGCTGCAGAGCATGAGCTTTATGTGTTACAAAATGCGCATCGATATGACTTAGCAGATATTTCTTCTAGAGAGACTCCACTTGGAAACCAATGTTTTGATGATCATTAAAGTCTCAGACACTGAAATCCTCAAAAAAGAGGCAAATTGCCTGATTCCTCACAATTCCACTGTTGTGGGAAAGCATGCATAGAAAGAAAATGAAAAAGCCGGCACAGCTCAGTAACACAGCCCAGCTCAGTAATACAGGCTGTATATGATACAACAACATCTCAGGAAGACAAAAGTCTGCAAACAAAATCAGTGGAAAGAAGCATGAAGCAGCTATCCAGCAGGACTGAATTAACAGAGAAAAAAATCATCAGTACATTTAACTGTAATTTCTTCATATTATTTTTCCTGACAATTTCCACTAAAAAGACAAAAATATAATACTGTTGCCATATAAGTAGATCTACATATGTCCTTCATCACAGTATAGTACCAGCATCACATTTAATACAGAAAAAATGAAGGTTAGGAGCGAACTCTTGGCCCAAATCAAGTCAGTGGGAGCTTTACCATGGCCTTTAGAGGACCAGCTTGTTACCACAGGTATACAGCCTGGGTCAGTGTAACCCATTCTTATTTATGGACTTTATTTGTGAGCACATTCTTTCTTTAGTAGTTAGAGTGTGTTGAAAATACTGACTTTCTGAGCTACAGAAAAACGAAAGAAGGAAAAGGAAAAAAAAAAGAAGTAAAGTGATTTGTGTGCATGATAAAAGTGTTTCTCTGCAATAACACAGCATGTGGTCAAGAATTACACAGGTTGCATTTGCCACTTTATATCTCCTGCCAGATGAACACAATTCAGGGCCTGTTACCCCTGCCTGCAGTACTGTTTCATAGTTATGAAGTCATGACAGCTGTGATTGCCCGTGTGGAGAATAAAGTCTGTGGAAAAAGTCTGGATAGCTTCCCACTGTACACCAGCCAAAAATAAGTTAGCTGGAATTAAAGCAGAAGAGGAGAAAGCTGGCAGGGGGAGAAAAACGAGGGAACCAATTGACATTTTATATTGGGACACAAGCTGATGCAAAGAGACTCCAGGACAGATTCTGGCTCCATTCCCATCTCAGCAGGATCCTGGAACTGATGAAAAGTCTGAGGTGTAACCAAGAACCCATTTTGGTGAAGTGCACACTACCTCATGGAAACTGGTACTTCCCATTTCCTGCTTCCCCGGAGATTCGCAAGTCATTTGAATTAATTTCGTTCCCAGCTTAACAATAACTGTTCAAACACACCACCTCAGACCTTGCACCTGAGGAAACATTGTGATCTATAAACTCACAATGTCCCACTTGAACATGGGGAGCAGGTGCTAATCAATAGTGTGTTGCTGACATTTAAACAAGGGGTCTCCATAGACATAGTCTCCCCTAGCTGTGACAAACACCGCAGCTCCCTCCCCCTGCAGGTTCAGGGCTGTATGCATTTGCAAAGCAGGATCTGATTTTCTCTTTCTTCATCTACCATCTGCGGAAAAATCTTCTCATATCATCAAAGAAACAATGCTTTGCAAATGAGTATTAATGGAAAATGTTTCAGTTATGTTTGTGAAAAACAATGCCATGAAGAACCTCTCTGATGTATCTGCATCTCTTACTGATCTATGTTAACATTATATTTGAATATTTGAATATTTAAATTCAATCAGATTATGTTAATTGCAATGGCATTGAACAGGATCTTCCCACTCACACCAGGAGGCAGCAAATGCAGTGACACAAGATACATGGCAAAAGCTCCCATCAAAAAGGTTTAGTTAAGAAAGAACAAAAGGAGGACTAAAAAGAGGACCAGCTACTAAATTTTAAATTCATCTAAGATGTCCATGACAGTATTCAAAGATAGGGATGTACTTCTGCCTGACATAGACAGGAGAGCTTTAACTCATTCTCACAAGGACAATTCACAGGGGCCTAGCATTATGATGATGACCTATTTCACTTGCATGATTCAGAAGCTGTCCTTTGCCTCAAACCCCTGCTAGGCAGTGATCAGGTTCACTAGCACATACTGGTGACAACAGCAGTGGTGATTTTTTCTTTTTGTTGCTCCAGCTTATATGGTCAGAACTATTCTTTGCCTTATTTAGAAATAAACTTTTATATTATGAGAGTATCTATTATGTTAAACACAGAAGCAGACTCAGACTGTTTGACTTTTCTAATCTTTATTTGCTTATGATTTTAAAATATTTAAAGCCAGAGAAAAATAGATTAGAAAATTAAACATCATGAAAGCCACATACAAAGGAAAGATAAGAGAAATAAGCATTCCCCTTCTGTATGTCCTCCCTCAGCAATTACATCATCATTATAGCACCTCCTTCTTGCAAGTCCACCAGCTCTTGGGAAACAGCTAGCAGCCACCAAAATACAGGCAAATAGATTAGTGGGTAATTTTAAATACTTGTTAAAAGCTTCTTCTTCAATGCCACTTAAAACTAAGGGCTCATTCAGGACTAAAGGACAGGTAAGAAAAGAAGAACTGTTTGCATTTTGAAACTGGATGTAGACAGGAGAAGTAATAGTCAGTAACAAAGCTGGAGAAATATCTCCAAGGCTAAAGCTTGACCCATTCCATAGCTGTAACTACACTACACCCCAACAACAGGTAATGCTAGAGACAAAGCCAACCTTTACTGCGTCAAGAAGCTGACGGATATTTCCAGTCCCAAATCTGCCATCTAAACAATGCATTAAATATAAACACCTAAACCTCTTTTCCTTGCTGTTTTCCTTCACTATTTTCTTTTCATTTGCATTTGGTTTCTCCCTCTGTCTTATATTGAGCTTTTGGCAGGGAAACGAAGTCTCTGAAGTTAAAATACTTTCCCATCTCATCCAGAGGACAGCACCAAGGCTGCATTTGATCAGTACTTGACACCTAAGTCAGCAGCCTAAAGCCGGAGTGCAATTGTATCCATCTCTGGACAAAGCTCTCAACCATCAGAGCTGGTCACTGTTCCCAGGCTAGTCCCTGTTATAAATGGCATAGCATAGGAGGAGAACAAAGAATTGAACTGAAGTGAAAGGAATTGAAGCAGTGGACTTTAAGACAATGAACATATGCAGTCTTATTTCAAAATGAGCACCAGTATACTTGAGCAATTGGATGGGGAAAGGCGAGAAAGTAACATAACGAGGAGTATTCAGATTGTAGAAGCAGAATCGCATTACCCTGACATTGCATCTACAGGCTGAGATGTTTTATTTATTTGTAATTATGCTGATTCCCAGTCTGCTAGATCAGATTAAGAGAAAAGCTAGAACATGACTTGCTCTGCAACCTCTTCCTGTTAATCACAGAGACGTCCTTGGACTATTCTTCATTTTAAAAATTGTCAGTAGTCTGAATATCTTTGATTTATGTGAGACTACCGCTTGCTTCTCTGAACCCTTAGGATTACAGCAGAATGAAGCTGGGTTGTACAAAGGTATTTTTCCCTAAGGCAGTTGACAGGGCACCGGGGTTGAATGAAGACAGGGAAGGGTAGCTCTTGGTGCTTGTCAAGCCCACAGGGCAGTGCTTTGTTTTTTCCTGTCTTAAGAGTTTTGTTCTGTATCATGGCTTCTCCTCTGCTTCTGGGACTGGCATTTTCAGAGGCAATTTCCGTACAGGCACTGTAAATAGAAGTGGACGTGACTGTTTGCTGTATGGGACATGGTCCATTTGTATTTGCTTAAATTACGGATCATAGACAGGCTTCCTTTCCCTTCCTGTTTTCCCATTGATCTTGCTTTTGTGCATTGTATTTGCTGTGCGTTGCACAGCTGCCTTAGCTTTAGTCTAGGGTCAGCCCTGCAGCTGCTAAGTGTGTCCGTTCAACTGCTTGATCCTGGTTAGGATTTGGTTGAACTGATTAATGCAGCCGAAGTCAACAGATGGGCACAAAAGGTAATATAAACCTCATGTATTTTCCGTATATGATGTTTTCTACATATGCACAAAAACATTAGATCTCCATGTCTCTTGTCATGCATTATGTTCTGTGGGCCTAGAGTCTCTGGTACATGTGAATGACTGTGCACAAAGAAACATTGGGTAAGATCAATGGTGGCCTCTTCTCACAAACAGAAGTTCTCAACTTCTCATGCTTCACATAATCTATAATCCCTTGAAATAGTAATTGAGGGAAGGGCAATCAAATCAAAAGCAAAAATGCTGCTTTTTTTTTTTTCTGAGGAGAAAAGAAATTAAATTAACCAGACAATTTTTCCTTTCCTTATCCACCAGAAGAAGCCTCCAAACTGACTAGGTTTCTGTTTTGAGCAAGAAATACCCACATTTACTTATTAATTGTTTTGGAAAGTCTAGGCCAATTTTCTCCACTTTTGTTACCCAACATTATGAGGGATGACGGGAGCACAGGAAAGGGCACAAGCTGTTGTGATTGTGTGTCATTTTTCTTACACAACCAAACAAAAGAAATGCCAAAGCACTGAAAAACAGTACAATGTCAACAAGCAGAGCTGGATCTCCATTTGCTGTGTTTCTATATAGGCTACAGGTTTTACGTATGTTTGCCCATGAGTACAGGACAGGTCAATGTACTGCCATTGTCAATGTCCATGTGACTCTTCAAGAGTCATGACAAAAAAATCCGTTTAAAGAGCATGCTTCTCTTCTATGCAAAACACTAGTTCACCGAAGGAAGACTTTAGTCTTTTCCTTTAAAACTGCCAGACAGCAGAGAAGAAAAAGATCCTTGCAGTGTGCTGTGAGCTGTATACTGTACTCATTAGTGACTTCATCCTGTGAGTTGCCTTCTCTGGCTGACATCCAGGAAAACATAAAGTATGTATTTAATTTTCAGCATGTGTGTAGAGTCATTAATTGCAAGCACATTCTCACATGCCTTTCTCATTGCTTCTTTTCATTCTGTTATTGAATATAAAAGGCAGCAGTGGCTTTTAGGGGTTGAGAGTGTTTTGGAGGGGATTTAAGACTCCTCGCTGTGTATTAGAGTGGCAATACAGTAATATTTTTCTGATTGACATGATATTCCTGCCTTGAATACCGTATTTTGTTTAAGCTTTGTCAGGCAACATTCTAGCTGTTTGCATGCATGGTGATTCATGCTACTAATCTGGACAATATGTGGAGAAGGGAAAAACTAACCGGCATATTTTCAGCAAGTCATGTATACTGTTCTCACTTGAGCCAGATTATGTAGCTATCCTGCAGCTATAAATGCATTACTTTTTCATTAAAGTTATAGCAGTGATATAGTAATATAGTCTAGCTCACTCTATACCTTGGCATGCACATGCATGCCTCTGGGCCTATATCTCCCTTGTCCGCATGGGATATGGATCCATCAGGAAGGAAAATAAGCTGAATTGCTTATTTTGAGACCTTCCTCTGCAACAATCTTGGTGAGGAGCTCTGTAGACGTTGTTTCCCACCCCATGTCTCTTCCTGCACGTTACCCTGTAGTAAGTCATATGGGGAGACACATAAACTCCTGGCTTCAGTGAAGTGGCAAAAGACAGGCAGAATTAAACTTTATCACATTTTCATGCTTTCTTCAGGGTCATCACAAATGACAAGTGTGCCCTCTGTATGCCTCTTTCTAAAACTGCTACAAGTACATTATTATGCCTACTCAACCTATGAAAGAATCACCAGAAACAGTTTGGCACCATGAACATTCACCAGCATGGTAGCAGAAGAAAAATTTAAAATTAAGCAGGTGTGGAGTGGTGGGCTTGAGTTCAAACCATTAGACATGGGATCTGACAGAGACTTACGTAGAGCCAAGTGGCTAAAATTGCACAGGCTGCAGAGCCTCATCTTCATTTACAGAAGCTGACTGTCCTCTCTGTTGCAAACCTTTTGTGGGCACTGCAGATGGGGACTGCCCAACTCCCAGCAGCTTTTGTGCTTGGAAGCTCAGAGAGCAGCCACATAACAACACTCACGCTGGCAGCTTCTGGGCATGGGAAAAGCTTCATAACCTGAGCAGGTGTGTTCAGAGACTGGCCTCTTTGGAAAAGTTACTCTGCACTACTGTACTCACCATCAATCCTCTTTGAGCACTGCAAAGCATGGCAAGTGTAGATTTGCCTTGGGGATTTGCAAAAACCTTCAGTGTAGAGCTAATTTATCAAAATTGTGTGTTCCCACTGCCAGAAAATGTCCTGGTATTGCAGAGGAAGCAATACATGAGCTCTGAGTCTGAAGTTTTTAACCAACATTATTTGTTTCATATATGGGATATACCTATATGTTTCAAAGTAGCCTCATTTATATTGTTCTGTGTATAAAAGCCCATTGCACTCAACTGAGAAAAAAAATGGTGATATACTGTATGTGCCTGGCATCTTTTGAAAGTTCTCTGGAGAAAAAAATAGGCATTGAGATTTATTAAAATCTGAATCCTTTTTGAAGAGGCCAACTTTACTAATGAGACAGCCTGAAAAACAGAGACTGTCCCTTCTGGCATATGTGTATCATATGAAAGCCAGTAATTTTTTATTATCTTGGTATTCCCAGAAATGATATTAAACTGAAACACTGCTTCAGCTAACATAAGCATCAAGTATATACTCAGATTTTTTAATGCTAGAACAATAAGCCAGCTTTATTACACTGATTATTGATAATATGACAGTTGTTCTGGAATTTAGTCTTAACTACATAAAATTATTGTTTTTCTGCCATAATTGTTGGCTACACAATTACAAGGGATCAGTAATAAGTTTGCAAGTAATTAGTGACAAAGATTTCTTTTGTTGTATATAAATGTAGTAAAGCCTCAGGCTAATTTTACCAGCATGTTCATATGATATCACTTCCTGAAAACACATGAAAGTTTAAAAAAAAAGTATATACACAAAGCAGAGGCTGTACAAGTCCTGCAGAAAAGAGGTGACCTCAAGAAGTGTTCTGGGTTTCTACCTCAGAAACCCGTTTTAACATTGAGGTCATTGCAAGAATTCAAGTAAAAACAGTGTTTCTGCATTGACGCAAGGCTAGAGAATATTTCTTTTGCAATGACTAGCCTACTTAGAGGATCATAATTCAATGGCAATATTTTCTGAGTCACTATTGATTTGGTGAGACTTTTTTCCCCCATTTTTCCACACTGTCACTTTGGTGATATTAGGTTGAAGCCAACTGCACTCAACCTTTGCTCTAAATTACTAGTAGGCAAATCTGAATCACTTCACCTGATTTTATACATTATCTACTGAGTAAACATGCTTTGCTCTGAGTGTACCCCAGCAAAGCCAAGTGAAGAATTTGTCCAGTTTTATGTTTGTAAGAAAATGCAATTAAGCAAAACAGACATGTTTATCTTAGAAAATATTACTATCCTGTAAAAAAGATAGTAGAGACAGTTAAAGCACTCCTTTAAATCCATAAAGCCTTTTAAGCATGTCCTAAAATCTGTTCTAACTTTTTTCTTGTCCCGATACACCACAAATTTTCTAAAGGATTTCTAAACTCTGGATGACTTTAGGTTTGTGATTGAATTGAAAAGCCTTTTTTGGAATTTTTTTTTCTGGCAGAAATGTCTCATGTCTAGTCTTTGGCAACAAGCTTCTACTTTCCTTGGATTCGGAAATGCCACTAAATTGCTTTTTGCATTGGAAACTCATTTTGTTCTTGCATCTTTGTGTAGAATAGTGTCAAATTTTCTGTAAACCCTTGAGCTATTCAGAAGAACGTAAGAACCAGCCCTGATCCAACCTCAAAATCAGTGATGCCATTGAAACTAGCTACAGTGAAATTTTTTGTTATTTTCATTTCTTCTATACTATCTGCATTTGGCTAGCAACAGAGCTTCTGAAGTACTGTGAAGAATGTTAAGAGGTCAAAAAAATTCAGATGAGATTTTTCCATCAGTTGCTCTTTAAGTATATGGTCTTTTCATGAATGCTACTGGCTAAAATGAACTAGAGTAAAGGTGTGAAAACTTCCAACTTTTAAGTGTGACTCACTGTTAATTATGAGAATCTAGTTTTTCTTCACATGGTCATAAAAATATGATTTTGAAATATTTCCCAATAACACAAAATGCTGAATGCTTTGTGTCATACCACTAGGGATTAAGGTAAAATGTTGTGCATTTTTGGGTCATTCAGCCATTCTTCTAAGTAGGGTTACAAAATTGAGACATTTTTGTGACACTTTTGATAAAGAAAATTAGAATGATCCTGGTGTTTGCTCCAAGGAGATCTCTTTTCAGATTAATAGCTGAATATTTAACTTCAAATTTAAATACAACAAAGATAGTATTTCCCCTCTGGACATACACTACAAGTTTGTAAACTAAAAGGGGTCTGCAGAAGGATAGCAGGAAACTGTTGTTCTAGAGATTTGATTTACCCAGGTAGCCTGGGACACATTTTAGCAACATACCATCTGCATCTTCAGTTTCTTCTAGATCTCTTAGTACAGAGACATTACATAATACGGCAAAACCCTGCTTCTCAACCTGGGTACTTTTTTATCCTCATTGTCTGAGCTATACTTCCTGTTTCCATCCAGAAAGGAAAATATAGCATAATATATTACAATACAATAAAATAAATAGAGACAACATTATAAGCAAGAAAGCCCCACTCTAACGTGTCACTCTGAGCACTCAGTGTTGTAACTGCACGGGACTACAACAAATACTGGAAGCAGTTTCACAGAAAATTAGATTAGGAATTCATTACCAGCATGAGTGGAAGTATACTAAATCGTGCCCAACATAGACACAATTACTATGCTTGTAAAGATGAGGCAAAAACATATTTTGAGTAAAGGAACAGTTCTGACAGATGTACCAATCTTCTGACATAAATCACATCTTCCCCTAAGGACTTTGATCAGAAAAATGCTGCTAGTCAGAGCTTGCACCCTGACATCACATCTGTACCCTGACTGACACAGTTACTTTGGTACGTGTTTATGATGGTGAGCATCACACAAGGAAATTTTTCACACTCTTTTACAGACCTTTGCAAACATCAAATGATCATAAAAGCAGTAGATCCCAGAAACAGAGAATCTCAAAACTGTTACGGTTGGAAGGGACTTGTGGAGATAATCCAGTCCAAACCCTCTGCCAAAGCAGGGTCAAATAAAGCAGGTTACATAGGAATGTGTCCGGGTGGGTTTTGAATGCCTCCAGAGAGGGAAACTCCATGACTTCTCTTGGCAGCATGTTCCAGTGCTCTGCCATCCTCACTGTAAAGAAGTTTTTCCTTATGCTGAGGTGGAAGTTCTTGTGGTTTTATTTATGTCCATTACTCTTTGTTCTGTCACTGAACACTGCTGAAAAGAGTCTACCACCACTCTCTTGATATCCACCTTTGAGATATTTGTATGCATTAATGAGATCCCCCCTCAGTCTTCTCTTCTCCAGACTAAACAGGCCCAGCTCCTGCAGTCTCTCCTCATAAGAGAGATGTTTCAGACCCCAAATCCTTTTTGTGGTCCTCCACTGGACCTTCTCCAGTAGCTCCTTGTCTTTCTTGTACTGAGGAGCCCAGAACTGGACACAGTACTCAGGATGTGACCTCACTAGGGCTGAGTAGAGGGGCAGGATCACCTCCCGCAACACAACCTGCTGGCCACACTCTTCACGATGCACCCCAGGACACCATTGGCCTTCCTGGCCACAAGGACATACTGCTGGCTCATGGTCAACCTGTAACCCACCAAGACTCTCAGGTCCTTCCCAGCAGAGCTGCTCTCTAATAGGTCAGCCCCCAGCCTGTATTGATGCTGGAGTTATTAACCCCCAAGTGTAGGAGGGTGCACTTGCCCTTGTTAAACATCATTAGGCTTCTCTCTGCCCAACTCTACATCTTATCAAGGTCCCACTGAATGGCAGCACAGCCTTCAGGCATATCAGCCACTCCCCTCAGTTTCAAATCATCAGCAAACTTGTTCAGGGTACATTCCATCCGTTCATCCACATCATTGATTAAACAAGTTGAATAAGGCTGGACCCAGTATTGATTCCTGGGGAATGCCACTAACCGCAGGCCTCCAACTGGATTTTACTCCTCTAATCACAACCCTTTGAGCTCTGTCATTCAGGCAGTTCTTGATCCACTTTACTGTCCATTCATCTAACCCACATTCCCTGAGCTTACCTACAAAGATGTTATGGGAGTCAGTGTCAAAAGCCTGGCTGAAGTTAAGGTAGACAACATTCACTACTCTCCCCTCATCGACCCATCCTGCCATGTCAACCAAATAGATGGCCATGTTCATGTTATTTCTTTAAGTCTCCGTAGATATGAATTTTAAAATAGGAATAAATTAAATATTCATACAATTTATTCACTGCTTTCCTGATATATTGGAATGTGTTGTGCAATGCCAAAATCAGGTCTCTTTTGGGCTCACAAATAAATGGGTATCCTGGCCATTATGATTCCTGTACACTATTAGCCAGAATGTGTAGGACATCAAGCCTTTCCAGTTTGCTCTCAACGACTGGGAAAGAAATGCAAAAGAATATAAGAAGTGAGAACTCACTCGAGAGCTAGCATTTGGATACCAGTTTGACAACCGCATGTGACTTTAACTGAGAACCAGGTCAAGTTTCCAAAGAGCAAAGCCTTTACTTCAGCTCCAGAACCCCACAAAAAACATTTGATTGTATAACTGGCCATGAAGCAGAGCCCCTGACATGTCCAGCACAGGGCTGGATGCAGAGGATGCCTCAGCTGGCTCAGCAGGCAGGGGACAGCGCCAGAGTGCCTACACCAGCCCCACACCGGTGTGTGCAACTACTGTTTTTCATTACAGTTGATGCAGCAATGCTGGGTTCTGGCATTCCAGTGGAGATTGGTACCTATATTAAATTAAACACACATGCACGAAAAAAGAAAGTGAATAACTTAGAGGGTCTGAGTGAAACCAGCACAAGCCAGCCATCTCTGCTCTCTACTGTCTGTGCTGGGAAAGAAGCACCACGAGAATCAACAACAGAGAGCTGGTTAGTGTTACAGTGCCAGGCCAGCACAGTAGGGTCAGGAAACTTCTTTCTCTAGCTCTCCCAGTGTGCTGAAGGCTGCTCGGGCTGCCTGTCTGATTTCTCAGAGAGAAACAAGAGTTAAGTACTATATGAACTACATTTTAGGAACTTTCATAAATAAATAGAAAGAGTATTAATTAGGATGGTTATTTGTACTATATCAAGTATCACAATGGCTTCTTCAAACTTTAAAACTCTACTTACTATCAAACATGTTACCGGAGTAACAAGAGTTGCGGGATGTTTAGAGTTTGCCACCAGCTGCTGTTCTGTTGAATTTCTATTCAAAATTGTTTTGGCTTCCAGCTTTCTAAAGTCTACAAAAAAACCTACCCTCTCAAAACAAACAGCTTCTGAACAGGAGGATTTACAAACATAGTGAATGTTTTCTACCAATTCTGAAAGGGCTTTGAGTAAAGATTTCTGGAGTATTACTTTAATTTTTTTTAATTTTTTTTAAATGTTTTGTTGGTGTGAAGAAAAAAAAAAGAGAAAGAAAATTAAAGTGAATTTGTCCTCTTCGGTTGAAATATTGCAGTGAATGCTGGTGTTCACTTAATTAATCTTGAATAACAAACATTATTAATGTTGTATGCTTTATTTAAGTATATTAAAGAGCATAAGCCTAGACAGCTTTTTATGTATGATGAGTAAAAATACCAGAGCTGTAGGTTTTTCTGTGGAAAAAACCCCTTCAATTCCTTTTTATGCAAAGACAAAAATACAAGATAAAATAAAAGATATGATAAATTAGCAAGGAAGAGGTCATTATGGAACAAAGATTGGTTAACACTGTGAGAAATTCTGCTGTCCGCCCAGGTGAATCAAGTTTATGGATCACTCGATGGAAGCATATGATCAAAGCAATTTAGTCTTGCAGACTTTCTCCTATCTCTCTAGGTTGCAAATAAACTGGAAGGCTTTGGAATATAATTAGATGTCCTGAACACTTTTTAGGAAAACCAGCATTTTTGAACCGTGGTCACAGGACATTCTAGTTCATTTGTCCAAGAAACATTTTTCTGAAGTCTAACCGAATAAAAAAATAAAATCCATCGTAGATCTTAGCCAAATGTAGCCACTTAGAAACCCATCCATAACTATTCCATACTACTATTAATAATTGTTAGATCAAATCCTGTCAATTACCAGGTACGCTAGAACCACAGTACAGCTGCCAGCAGAAGTACAGGACTTGCTGCAGCTATAAAAGCAGCCTAGACACATTCAGGTAGAAAATTGCAGTGTCAAACCTTTCAAAAGTTGAGTGCAATCCACCCTGTAGAGGGACCTATGGAAACACTTCTAGCACTAGACTCATATGGAGCTCAGGGGCAAGAGAGTCTTCATCTGCCAGATACAGGCCTTCTGCATCTACATTTGCTGGTTGGAAAAATGGAGTCCCTTGAGCATTTTAAATGCATCAACCAATGGTTGGATATAACAAGTAGTTTGGACCTGCTGCTTCCAATGTATTATTCTGCTAGGTGCTATATTTTTTGACCTAATGATGAACATTGTATTCACAAGGCTAGACAAAGACCCTCTTGGTTATGTCACATGTTGACTGAAGAAACTAAATCCTAGAGGCTTTAAAAATGTTGCAATCTTATCATTCCTTTCAGTGAGGGAGATTAGGTAAGTACACCAAGAACAAATCAATCCAAGGGGAGGACTGGACTATTTGCCAGGGATAGTTAGGAGTGCATATTCCTCATATCACCTCATTTTGGGGTGATCAACTGGAGCCAGATCTCCCTGTTACAGCTAGGTAGAACTTGGCAGACAAGTAATTCCGAAACCTGCTCTGCCTGCAGCATGGATGTGTCTTATCAGCTAGAGGGGTCTTCAGAGAAGGTGGTGGAAAGAAATGCAAACAACATGCCTTCTCACAGCCTCCCTCCTCTCATCACTCTTTCTAGTCTCGTGGGCCACTATCCAGTGCATGTCTGTCTGCTGCTTAACAAGCTCTAGCTGTGGTTTCCAGGCTGATAAACAATTATGCTAATTAACAGGTTGAAGGAAAATGTGATGTTGTTTCTGTGGAATGTTCTGAGAGGCTGGAAACACTTAACTGCAAAAACGACATGTGGTGAAATAACCAATAATTTGCTTAAGAAACCCACATCTGGTATGCCTGCTAGAAACAGGGGTTAATAGTCTGTCAGGGGCAGGCAGTGGCAGTGAGTAGCCCTAGGATAAACAAAAAAGCCTTAACGGCAGGAAATGGGCTTGTTCTCCTAGCATAAGCATTTACATTGGCTTCTGGCCAGCAAGAGATGTAAAAGGAGTTGTTTAGTTTACACTTGGAAAAAAAAAATAAAGAGAGACAGAAACAAACAGACTCTTGCATTTTGTGTATCTGTGAAAAAAAATAAAAGCCACCAAATACAGCTAAAAATGGCAATAATATATATGCTGCACAATCTTGGAAGGAGCCATAGGCTCAGCTCAAGATTTCAGTCATAGAAAGGGAGAAGGATTATTGAACTTATATTTGTGTTATTGAAATAACTGTCAGAGAATTACATGCATGACTTTAAGGGACTGCTCATGCAGAAAAAGGGGAAGGGCAAGTAAAGAGAAGACAGAATCACAGAATCAATTAGGTTGGAAAAGACCTCTGAGATCATCAAGTCCAACGTATGATTCAACACCACCTTGTCAACTAGACCATGGCGCTAAGTGCCACATCCAGTCTTTTCTTAAGCACCTTCAGGGACAGTGGGTCCACCACCTCCCTGGGCAGCCCATTCCAATGCCCAATCACCCTTTCTGTGAACCAGCTCTTCCTAATGGTCAACCTAAAGCTCCCCTGGCACAGCTTAAGACTGTGTCCTCTTGTTCTATTGTTAATTTCCTGGGAGAAGAGACCAACCCCCACCTGGCTACAACCTCCTTTCAGGGAGTTGTAGAGAGTGATGGGGTCTCCCCTGAGCCTCCTCTTCTCCAGGCCAAACAACGCCAGCTCCCTCAGCCTCTCTTCACAGGACTTGTGTTCCAGATTGTTCACCAGCTTCTCTGGACACTCTCCAGCACCTCAATATCCTTCCTGAACTGAGGGGCCCAGAACTGGACACAGCACTCCAGGTGTGGCCTCACCAGCGCTGAGTACAGGGGAAGAATCACTTCCCTGCTCCTGCTGGCCATACTGCTCCTGATTCAGGCCGGGATGCCATTAGCCTTCTTGGTCACCTGGGCACACTGCTGGCTCATGTTCGGTTTCCTGTCAATCCAAACTCCCAAGTCCCTTTCTGCCTGGCTGCTCTCCAGACACTCTGTGCCCAGCCTGTAGCGCTGCAGGGGCTTGTTGTGGCCAAAGCGCAGGACACGACACTTGGCTTTGTTGAAGCTCATCCTATTGGATTCGGCCCATTAATCCAGCCTACCCAGGTCCCTCTGCACAGCCCTCCTGCCTTTCAGCAGATTTACACTCCCCTCCAGCTTGATGTCATCTGCAAATTTGCTAAGGGTAGACTTGATACCCTTATCCAGATCATCAATAAATATATTAAACAGGACTGGGCCCAAAGTGATTCCCTGGGGACACCACTAGTGACTTACCACCAATTAGATGCAACACCATTCATCACCCCTATGACAAATGAGGAAACTTGGTTAACTGATGCATGTTGAGATTCTGATTTTTTTTTTTTAATAAATAGATTGATCGTGGTTTTTGTTCTGAGGATGGAGATACCACTTGATAAGAAGGAAGACATTTGCATCTGACAACACAGTGGTTGATAAAGGATATGCTCCACAATGTAGTAACCCACGCTTGGGTTGGTGTAGCATTGCTGCAGCACTTAAAAGCTCAAAAGAGAAAGCCACATTTTAAGATGAAATGAAATGTAAATAATGTATTCATTTGACGAGATTCAGATGAAGTGCTCTGTGTGTGGCAAGCTGAATCTGTATTTATAGCAGTTAAAGAAACACACGAGATTCTCTGGATACACTGAAGACCATGAATAATACATTGTTGGTTCCTAATTTTGTTTTAAATAAACAGACAATGTTCTACCTTAGGTGGTGTTTTTCTGCAGAAATGGTGCAACCCTTGCAAAGATTGCTGCTACATCGGAGTTGTAATTTTCACACAAGAAAACATGACACCTCAGCAGATGTCAGAGGCTTTCTGTTGTATGTTGGACTGCTTGACATCTCAAGCTAAATTTTCTTTCATAATCACTCTCAAAGATATATATTATCCCTTGTCAAAATAAAGAGTTGTGGCTCTTTCCAGACCAGAGAAGTAGGGTAAATGCACATTACCGCCATGGCATCTAAGTTACTCTCTCTTTCACTACATTAGTGAATATTACAGCCTTGCAAATGACAGGCTTTCACAGCCTCATATTTTAGTGTCATGTCTTGTTCTACAATGACAGTTTGTTTTTTTCTAGTGATCCTAGTGCACAGTAACCAATGTGACACTGCAGCTTTGCAAAGCAAAAAGAAGTCTTTCTCAAAGCAGAAAGATCTCCGGGCCACATGCTGATACTTGAGGTGGGAAGCAACAGCAACAAAATGACTGAAAAGTCTCATTTGTCGCCAAAACCAAGTAGTATGGCTCACCTAATCTGGATTTAGGCAGCACAACCCATTTTCCACCATGTGATGTGTTCTGGTCTGAGGCTGAGGACTCCAGTTCAAAACCTGAATCGATTCTGATGCTTTTTCAAGCTTTCAGTAGGCATCCAAGGCACTCAGCTGCAGAAAGGGTCTGTCCTCTAGCACTGCTCTCCTATAAAACAGCAAGTCAGAGGAGCTTGCTCCTTGTAAACAAGAAACGTCAGGGAGAAGCAATCTCAGACAGTGGTGCTTCCATTTTTTCACCATGCTGTGCTTAGACTAGGCTGTGACCACACAGTCCTCAGTGTGCAATATGGACCCATGGGCTCATATGTACTTGAACAGTCTTTGAATCCTCACTTAAATAGCACGAGGAGACAATAACTACAGGCTTTCAGGAACAGAAGTGGAGAAGCGAACCATAAAATCTATGCTTGATGTTTTGTTCCTCTGTATTCTGGTTCAGACATGTAAACACAAGTGGGACAGTCTATTTTTGAAACAAAGACTACGTCTTATTTGTGAATGTATAAATGTAGTAATTCCCATAAGGACAGAGCTGTTAATGCTGAGAATTTCTGTTCACCAGAGACTGATATCCTGAATCTAAATGGCTAGCAACCACATGAAAATGCAGGTGACAAAAATAAAATGAGTTTTAGGAATGCCAATTAGTTCTTAACTTTATTCTTTGAACCTCAGTAAGCTTTTCTTATATTGAATTCTGCTGAGTTGTGGATACTGCTTTGTCTTTTGCATATTCCCGGTTTGAGAACATTCATCACACTTTTGCTCATACGAAAAATTTTGTGTGATGGAGAGGGCAGGAAAATAATAGAAAATGAACAGGAAAAATATGGAAAATGAACGTTAGCGTGGCAGCAAAGATCAATCATTAAAAATCATAAACCTAGCTGCACAATTTTCTCTGAAAGGATTACTCAAGGAATACAGTTATTCACCACAGAAAAAAAAAATCACTCACCAAATAGCTGTACCTGTCTTTATTTTTCATAATGCTTCCATCAGCCATCAAAGTGCCATCAAAATGGTGTTCTAGTATGATGTGGTAGATTAGCATAATTTCAAATGGTTTATGCATAACTTGGATAAATCATGATTTAACTAATCTGTGAAACTTTAGGGAATCTACCACAAGCAGCCCCAGTGCTTGAAAAGGGAAGCAAAAATGTCCTCATATTTCACTAAAGACCTCTGGGAAGAGGACTACAAGGAGAGTTACAGAGAGGCAAGGGCAGCATTTCTTTTCTCCTGTCAGACAGTGTGGGGGTGTTTCATTTAGACTGGCATGCAGTGAAGGCAGAGAGCAGCAAGTGAGGACTCACTACCAGCCCACCGCACCCTCAAAGCTCACAAAGTGAGCTTTGTGGCCAGGCCCTCAACATCTGAGTGCTCACAGTGCCCATTTTTCCCCACTAGCCCTAGAGGGAAGCTAAGTTTCGATATATGATGAGGTATTTAGTCTTAGGATCTAAACTGAAATGTTGCAAATGTTTTCCCTTCCCTCCTAAAATTTCCTGGACTGCAGCTAATAGTGAATCTAAATATGTGGTGTTCATATTTATTACAGTTTATTCAAAACTCTGCAGATTTTTTAAAATACTCTCCACAAAACCAAAACAAATAAAACAAAACAAAACAATAAAAAAAAACCCTTTTTGCTCAAGTGTAAACATTTCCTTTCATAACTGATGTGTATAGATTTTGCATCAATAGAAGCTTAGTAAGCTTCCCATGCATTACCAAAATGAACTTTTAGTCCATAATGCACTATGGTGGAGCATTTGATAAAACTGATAACATATAGTATTGATTCTCTTTGGAAAGGTCTCTCCTTCAGGAATGGAATTTCTGTGATCAAAAGAAAAGCAGCAGGAAAAGCAGTCTTAAGGGGCTATCAGGGGGAGCTGTTCATAGGAGAACAAACATGTTTTCCTAGCAGATGATGTGGAAAGCAACCAAACACTTTAGCTTTGAACTGCATCTTCTTGACATACGCCCCACCTTCTGCTCTTACAAGAGAGATTGTTTTAAGCTAGGTAATATGAGGGCAAACACTCTTCCATTATGTTGACAATAACCAATTATGACCATTTGAGGCATTTTTTATGTGCATTAATACCCAGTCTTTTTAAATGGTCTTGGCATGCCTTGGGAACTTTCTGTGGTGATCAGCACCAGAATCACACCTTGCCATCCAAAGATATTTCTTGAAGCAATATAATTTTGCTAGTTTGTTTTAAGATCATTAAATGTTCTTTCATTCTTAATGTCACTGAACTTTATTCAGAATTAAGAAGTTTTCAAAGCAGCAAAGCATCTCGTGCCTATGCCTTTACAACATACACACTTCCAGTTGTAATCAAAAGAAGTGATGTTGTGTTTCTGAATAACCCATTTATGTAGACAAATATTCCCACTGATCATTTAAGCAATAGCATTCAACTAGTTTAACAAATGGCATCATGATTTAATGAACCTAGTTTGTGAGTTCCAGAGAGAACTGGAGCCTGAATGCTATATAGCTTTACCTTGAAGCTGTAACACTAATATACTGACTGTTCTGTTATGCTGAGCATTGGGCCTTCTCAGTATTATTCTGGGAAACTAATTTGAGCTGCTTCCTTCCTTTCATTTGTTTGGAAGCTCAAAATTAAGAGAGATACTTGCCACACTGTTAACATTAACGTGAATGATATGCATCTAACAAGCAGAACCAGACACCTTTCCTTGTTCTGTATTTGCAGTTTAGGGGTTGTGCAAATTGTTTCTCTGTATTAAGCTGTATTTATAAACATCTAATACATTCAATAACTTTTTCAAAAAGGTTATTTTCATTAATATTGAATCATGTCAAACACCATCTTCTAATCTTGACATTTAAAATTAATGCCCCTACATATGTGCAAAGTGTAATAGCATTTGTTAGAATACTCTACCTCTTTCTTATCCAGAAGACTGATTTTAAATTTTAATAATTTTTAAATGGTAGCCTTCTGCTTTTTTTAGTGTATATAGAAGGTTACTGTTGATTCAGGACCAAGAGAAGTAATTCATTAATCTACATTTTAATTAAAATACTGATAGCAGTAGCAAACATATTCTGGTAAAGATAATACCACAAATTTTCTATTATATTTTTAGGTCAGTCAGTGACATTCTGAAGTGGACATGGTTGGAGAAATTATCAGGAACATAAAGAAGCTCAAATCAAAATCAGAAATCATCCCTCAACATGTTTAGGTTGGAAAGGCAGTCTTTACATATGCCACATCCCTAGTCTCCCATCTGAGTTTTGGCACATCTGGACAGATCAGAGCTCTCTGACACCAGGATGTGACCCCGTTCAGAAAGAACCTCCTTTAGGGCTGGGGAGAGTTCAGTCCATTAATCATCCCACCTTGCTCTCTGTGCACTGCTAAAAGCTTTGCCAGGTATCCAATCCTATGATCAGTTGTCTTCCTCAAAAAAGGTTGAAACTCTTTGAAAGAGAAGAAAACACCATGCTGGTATTCAGTCTAACCTGGGAAGTCAGTGAGGCCTTTCTTCCATGGCTGAGCAAAGATGAGCCTCACTGATGGGGGATCCCAAAGCTGATGAGGTATGGTCTCATACCTGCAGGGCTTGCTTTCTTTCTTGGCCATCTGCTTCCATCTATACTGCCATGACATTATTGAAACAGCAGTAAAGATTTGAACACAGTAAAGAACATGTTTTGTTTTGTTTTGTTCTGTTTTCCCCCTGGAACTCCAAAAGTGATGGAAAATGCAGGTTTTGTAGGGGAGGGCAAGAGAGGGACTAAATCCCTTCCCAGACCTAATCTTTTCACTAGTCCCTTACAGCTCAGAGTAAGAGCAGCTGTTGAAAACCGTAACTGTCTTTTCCATACATGATTAAATATAGTCAAATATCAAGTGCTATCCTCAAGGGGTCATTTAAATGTAATTTCTTTCCGTTCTGCATATACGCACAGAGGGAGCTCAAGTCCTCTCTCATCTGGTTTCTTCATCCTTAAAAGAAACAAAAGAACGCTGTACAGTATTTTNNNAAAAGCACGCTGTACAGTATTTTCTAATTTGATAGTATCTTTATAGGATTTTAATATCCTCCTCCTTGCCAGCTATAAGCCAGACCAGCAACAAATGCAACTACAGTTATGAGCTGCAGCTGTTTGGAGCCTGTAAAGGTCTATCCACAGCCTGGAAATTTCCAATCAGTGCAAAAATTGGACAGGTTCCGGCACCATTAGCAAAAGTTTGAATTTTTGCAGGCAAAATATTCGCTACTACATGCAAAGTGCTGGCAAAATTGAACCTGCTTAAGCAAGCAGGCAACCACTGAAAGAGTAGGGACAGCCAGCTGCCAGGGTGGAGCAGATATCCTAGCAGTATTAAACACAGAAACTGTGTTGTAAGCCAGGGAAAATCCCATCTGCAAAAACTGCTCTGAATGGCAATTGTAATTGTTGTCATGGAGCGCAATGTGCTTGATGAATATGAAGGATTTGGGTCGCTCATCAACTGAGCAGACCTATTTCCTCCTTCCATTTTTCATGAGATCAGGAAGGGTTTGCAATAGCAATGACAACAGACTTGTGAGAGTGAGAGTGCGCCTTAAAAGATTCAGCCATTATCTTTTTTGTATCACTTCTAATATGCATAATACTTGCATAGAATTTACATTATCATAGGTAATACAATTCCCTGTGAGAAGTTTCAGTTGCTTTAAGAAACAACCCAGATAACAACCCCCAAGTTAACTGAACTGTGTGGTATAGCACAGTCTTATTTTGTGATCCTTCTGCAGCTCAAATGTTTCTCACCATTCTTGACATGACAGTTATAACATCTTCCCACATTCCCAAACCTGCACAGGGAGAAAAGCATGCTTCTTCCCAGTTCTAAAAATAAATAAATAAATTATCTTCAAGCTCACTGCTATCCAAGGAGGGGGAGTTTTTCTCTCTTGGCTGAGCTATTCATTTCATGGAGCTTTATTACCCTATACAAACCCTACTCAACTTACTTGGCACGCTGGAATGCTGGCAAAGGATTAGCAGCTAAGGCTGGCACAATAAAACCTAGGGAAATACAGAACTTTTAGCCACTTGCTCGGATGGTTAAAATGTTTATCAATCCCTAGGACTTAGCTTAGCCCACAACTGCTACCTCAATATGTTATTGACAGCACAATGAAGTGCAGTAATACCAGTTGTGTCACCATAGAGACAGATCCATCCTCCCTCACCTTGGCTGGTAGCATCTGTACACACACTGTTTCACTGAAGAATTTGAATACCTGGCTTCTTTCACTTCAGAGTGGCATCATGTGGAAAAGGATTCACCTAACACAAGATGTGAAGACAAACTTGCAGCATGAGGATGAAGAATTCTCAACACTTCCTTGAGTCTGATGCACTTTCTATAGAATAAAATCTATACCCATTCAATAGGACAAAAGACAAATTTTTTGGTTTTTTGTCAGGCCTGAAAAATACAAATTGATTTTAATTTCATAATACCATTCTGCAGTTACTGTTAAACTTGAAAGAGGGATTATTGAAACAGTAATTCATCATTCTGTAAGCCAAAGACCTCAGTCAATAGTATTTTACAGTTAAATCTCTGCTTATTCAACATATTAGCAGTAATATCTTTGTCAAACAAGCTCTTTTTGCCCAAAGGTTCAGCATTATCTCTCCCTTAAGTCTCTTTTAAACACACGTAGCTCAGTGCCCTCATCCACAATAGCTTTAATAGTTGCTTGGATTCACACAACAAACTATGCCTGTATTTCTGCCCTTAACCGTTCTTTCATTAGCTGCTGATGTGCACATTACACAGAACATGTGAGTGCAGACAGACTGGAAAAGTGGTTTGTAAAAGTATTTTGAGACAGCTGCTTTTAAGGGTCAAAAACATTAAATCATATGTTATAAAATCCTTTTTTAAATTACTAAAATAATTTAAATAAAGCAAGTTTAGGATATGGTTTTGGGCACAAATATTTGTGAGCCAATACTTTTTGTTGATTAACATCTAAAAACAGGAGTACAAGCACACTGGTAGATCAGACATGAAGGCTTGTATCAATCCGACATTCCTTTAAGAGAAAGCATCAAATGTTTTATTTGGCAGGAAAGAAACAAAATATCTCCTTTCAACTATAACTAGATAG
The DNA here is from genome assembly GCA_013396775.1 of Cephalopterus ornatus. NCBI lineage: Eukaryota > Metazoa > Chordata > Aves > Passeriformes > Cotingidae > Cephalopterus > Cephalopterus ornatus. Next base: position 48,430 of record VZRE01001191.1, read on the forward strand.
GTTCATTTGGGCTCTTAACATGAGTAAACTAAGGATTTAGTTCCAAAACTGTCATAAAAAACTTATCCTAATAAGAAAAGTGGCTGAAGCAGATACCTAAAATAACAGCACATGTTAACACACCATAACGAGACAAATTATTTTGATTTATACCTTTGATTTCTGTATTACTAGATACACTCGCACATTAAAAAGGGTTTTCTGATTTCTATTGCCAATGAAACTGTTTAACAAAATTTATAAAATATTTAAAATATTTCTTTAAGCAACTATTATCAGTTATTGCTCATGCATACTCTTGGAAGTTTATGAGAGTTTCATGCCAGAGTGTTCTTCGAGAGAGAAAGTTATTTATACATAATGTAATTTTTGTAAGAATAGAAAATAAAGAATCTGAAATATGATCTGTTTAATGGCTGATGAAACAGATTCTGGACTAGTTTCAGCCTAAGATCAATCTTCCCTTTTCTTGTTTTCTGAGTAAAAAAGAAAAAATATGTAAGGTAATGCCAAAAGGTAGATATTTAGGTCAGAAATATAAGATATTTTATTTTATTCTCCACTGGCTCCTAGCAGATATATATGTATTCCAACTTCTGTATTTCGAGCCATCAGCAAATCTCATTCAAGCTATTATAACTCGGCCACATCTCTTAGAAATATCAGTAGACAGTTAACTAGTTAACCAAAAGCAGTCAGGATAATATTGTGTGTAAAAAAAACTGAAATCATTTTGTTGTCTAAAAGAGACCACGGAGAAAAAGACTCTGAGCCAATTTAGCGGATGAGATAAAATAAAGAGAGTAGTTCCTTTAATCTCAGGCCTGAGGCCCAGGGAATACACATGATGCAAACCCCTCTAGACAGTGGTTCTATGATTTTATAATAGGGTCCATCCAATCCCAGATTTGTCCACCCCTGGTTCTGCCCCATTCTGCCTCCCGACATGGCCCTTTGGGAATTGAGTCTGGGGGCATTT
>VZRE01001194.1:24158-35066 GCA_013396775.1 Cephalopterus ornatus
GGAGCTGCTCCTGAGCATCCGAGGTGAGTGGGGCCCTGCCCCTGCCCGGCCAGCGCCTCCCGCTACGGGGCCCGGACACTGCTGTTTACCGGGATACTGCTCCGGTATCCCAGTGCTGGAAACAAAATTCTGAAGCGGGTGGGAGGGGTTTGAAGCGGTCCCGCTGCCCTGTGCTGAATTCGACCTGCAAAGGTGTTAACCGCAGAATCACTGAGTTGTCAGGGTTGGAAAGGACCTCTGGAGACCACCGGGTCCAACCCCCTGCCCGAGCAGGGTCACCTGGAGCAGGTGACATGGGAATGCGTCCCGATGGGTTTGGAATGCCTCCAGAGAAGGAGACTCCGTGATCTGGAGCAGCCTGTTCCAGTGCTCTGCCACCCTCGATGTAAATAAATACTTTGTCATGGTGAGTTGGAACTTCTTGTGTCTTAGTTTATGGCCACTGTCCCTTGGGATGCAGGTCCAGCATCCCAGTGCTGGAAGCAAATCAGAGTGAAACGGTCCTCCTGCCCTCTGCTGAACTAGGCCTGCAAAGGGGTTAATGCCCATCCCCAACCTCCACCTGATCTTGCTGGGCAGAGCTCTGGGGTTTCTGGAAAAAAAACGAGTCAGTCTTTGCCCTTGGAAGCCGAGGAAGGGGCTCCCTGCCACAGCTGTGGTGCAGAGGGAGCCTGATGGAAGGCAGCCTGAGTTCCAGTTCTGGGCTCCTCAATGCAAGAGAGACACAGAGCTCCTGGAGGGGATCTAGCAGAGGGCAATAAAGATGGTTAAGGGACTGGAGTATCTTATGAGGAAAGGCTGAGGGAGCTGGGCCTGTTCATCCTGGAGTACAGACAACTGAGAGGGGACCTCTTTGATGTCTGTAAGTATCTGAAGGGAGGATGTCAGAGGACAGAGCTAGGGTCTGCTCAGTGGTGCTGAGCAGTAGGACAAGAGGCAATGGGCAGAAACTGATACACAGGAAGTTCCACCTGAGTATGAGGAAGAACTTCTTTACTGTGTGAGTGACTGAGCACTGGAACAAGTTGGCCAGAGAAGGTTTGGAGTCACCCTCACTGGAGATATTCAGGAAGCATCTGGATGCAATCCTGTGCCATGTGCTCTAGGATGGCCCAGCTTGAGCAGGGAAGTTGGACCAGATGAGCCACTGTGGTTTCTTTCAACCTGACCCATTCGGGGACATTGTGAGAAGGAGAGAGACACAGTGTATGAAACCTGTGTGAAAGGGTGTACGTGTATTGGAAGAGAGTAGGGTATTGATATTCTTTTGAGAGAGCTGAAAGGTCTCAGTCCTGAAGGACTGCAGCACCTGGATAGCTGGGGAATCGATGTCTGAAGCAGTTGGCACCTGGATTGGTGACGTGTGCTGTCTCTGGGCAGTGGCCAAGTGGCTAAATCACACTACAGTCACAAATCAGACGAAGTCACAAATCATACCACAATCACATATCACAATCACAAAAAATATTCTTGCCAGGCCACTTCTGTTGTCACTAAGCCGGGTATTGCCACCTTAGAACGGATGGTTGTTTTTTCCCAGCCAGCTAAATTTCTTGTCGGGTTGGCTGTGCCCACAGGGCTGCCAGCTGCCCTCCCTACCCTGCCTCTGGAACTCACTGTCCTCTACAACTCCCTGCTTTTCACTGTGGGAGCATCCGACTCTGCCATCGAGGGAGAAGGAGACGGAATACGCCAGGGGCTCCTCAGGGGTAAGCAGGTGATCCTCTGTATGGGGACTCCTTGGGGCGAGGGGAACATTCTCTGTGCTCTGGAGACATGTGGTGACTGGCTAGAGGTGCGGGAACTGGGAGCAGACACACCTGGCTCCATCTGGAAGGGCTGGAGATGAGTGGAACTGTGAGCAGAACATGCCTGTCTTTGCCTGGAAGGACTGGAGATGGGGGGAGCGGTGCGCAGGCATGCCTGGCTCCACCAGCAAGCACTGGAGGTGAGGTGGCCTGTGGGCCAGGGATGATGTGCAGCTGCCTGCTTGCCTCTGCCTGCAGGGATGGGCCAGAGGTTTTAAGGGAAACAAGAGTTTTCAAGGTGTAAGGTGCCAAATCACTAGTGAAGCTTTGGTGACAGAAGAAAATTGTTTTCTTTAATTATGATGTGTTGGCTTCAAAGAAAACCCACTGAAATAGGCCACAGGTCAGAGGTGGATCTGCAGTGTTGGCAAACACTTACCCAACGGGCAAGTGACCTCAAGAGGACTTGGCAGAGCTGGAGTTGTAGTTCTGAGCCGTGTGTCGTCTCCTGAGTGTGCTGCTGTCAACTCCACTCTCTGAGAGCTTGGTTTCTGTGCTGCTGAGGCCAGGCCAGCCCTGCAACCCCACTCCTTCCCTCGCTGTGAGGAGCCCATGCTTGCTTGAGGCTTTCTTCCCTCTTGTGGCAGGGTGTCCAACTTGTCTCATGGCTGTGGGTCTTTTTGCTTGTTTTTTTTTTTTTTCAGTTCTGGAGGCTTGTGGGGCCTGTGGACAGGATCTCAGCACGGAGGAGCTGTGGCAAAAGGTGCTGCAGGAGGTAACAGTGGAGGAGCTGCAGGGACCTCTGCACCGACTGGGGGCCCTGCAGGCAGCCTGGTGGTTGGCAGCTGGACGCCTGGGAAGCATTGCTGGCCTCTTCCAGCTCCTGAGCGCTGTTGAGGTAATTGGACGTGTGCAGATGCTGGCAGAGCTGGCATAAATATTGTGTTTGTCATAAAACCCACTCTGCAAAATGTTGTTGTGGCATTTGGACACCTGAAACCATCAGTGCTGTCCAGTCAGTATGAGTAATGCTCTCCCTGGTGTTCCAGCATACCCTAATGGCCCTGAGTGCATTAATGAATCCCAGAATATTCTGCCTGTTGGGGCCCTGGGACCTCTGTGTGTGAGACAGGAAATTTGGGCAGGCTGGAACAGGGCTTCAAATTGATTTGTAGACTCTGTAGGGAGCTATCTGTGGGCAGCTGGATGTAGAGGAACCTTTCCTGATGACTGAGAGGCTGCTGAGGGGTCCCACCTTTCTGAAGGCACTCCAACATCACTTGGATCTGCCTTGCCAGGAGCCCCTTGAGGTGCACCCCGCTCTGAGGTGGGGAAGTGCTGCCCCAGGCCGGGCAGGAATCAATGCAAGTGAGGGTGTTGTATCTGAAGTGAGTGGGTGGTAGGACATTGCTTCCCAATGCAGGGAGCAATCAAAGGGTTTGGTGGGACCTCTGTTTCCCTGTGCCCTTGGATCAGTGTTTCCTGCTTCCCTTCAGCATTCCCTGCTCTCTGTCCTCTTGCATTCACAGAACACAGGAAGGGGTCACTGCAGCGAGGGGCAGAATGAGCTCCTGTTCCTACTGAAGGCATGGCGAGTCCCTGCTGAGGTGGGCTCTCTGCCCCTGGTACAGAGTGCAGAGGACTTGAAGGAGATCCTCTGCACTGCAGCAGCCTTTCTGCAAGGTTTGTGTGGCAAAGGTACTCAGCTTCCCACTGTTCTCCTGTCCCAGGACCCCCTTACCCTGTACTCATCGTGGTTTCTCTTTCCAAGCAAACTGGCCCTTGGGGTTTTCTGGGCTGTTCCTTTGGAAAAAGCCTGGCCTGAGCCTCTGAGTCTCAATTTTTCCATTCCATATTCTAAGAGCTTCCCTGATTTTACCCCAGCTGATCCTCTTTCTGCACTGTCACAGGGCTCTGCTGCCTGTCTGTGACTTTGCGTAGGTGTCTGGGTCCTGCAGTGATCTTAAAGCAGAAAGCTGGCAGGGGACTTGCGAGGATTTTCCTTTCTTCTGTCTGTCTTTCTGCATGTGGCTCGTTGCAAGCACGTTATGGTGCTGCAAGAGCCACACAAAGCTGTTGTCACAGCCTGGTGTCACAGGAGGCAAAGGATCTCATCTGACTGCTGTGTTCTGTCTCACTTGTTGTTTTCTCGCCTTCACTGTTTTGACAGCCCCAGCAGCTCTGGGGGCAGCCAGTGATGCCTCGCTGTGCTCAGGCTCATGTGGGCAGGAGCTCCAGCCCACAGATCCAGAGCCAAAATGCTCTAGGGTGGCACCAGCACTTGCAACAGGGAGGTGGCAGCTGTGAGTGTAAGACCAGCCTCAGAAGAAAGCTTGAAAAGAGGACTAGAAGAAAAGCAAATAACCAGTTGTGATAAATATTAATGAATTAAGATCCCAAAGGATTCTGCTGGGAAATGGCCCAGATGAGCTGGAAAGATTCTGGGATCCTGAGTGTGTGCTTCCCCATCTGCACCTTTGTCACCGTGGATGAATGTGGAGGTGAACCTGCCCAGCACCTACCTCTGTTTGCTCTGGGCCAAGGCAAATATTTTGGTTTCTGGGCTTAGAAGCTGCTGTTATTTCTGCTGGACATTTCCACTGAGTGACTTGCTCTCTTGCAACGCCATCAAAAAAAGATGACAACTTGGGACAATCCTGCTGTGCATTGCTGGGTTTGGAGGGGGTCAGGCAGGTCCCTATGGCACTGGGAAGAAGAGGGCACCGTGCTTGTTTGGGGACCAGGTAGGGCTGGAAGGTGAGCCACAGAGATGTTGGGTCTGTCCTAGGGCTGCAGGAGCTGGAGGCTGGGAACTTCTCCACTGCCCTCTCCCTCCTTCAGGAAGCTGCAGGCGGATTCTGCTCCAAGAAGGTCCTGGCTCAGATCTACACCTGCCTCGGCTGCTGTGCCCAGCAAATGGTAATGACAGCAGGGAGGGAAAAAGCAGCTTAGATCAGGGCGGGAAAGCACAGGCTGATGCGCACACTGCCTCTCCATGGTCCTAGGCCACTGCAGGGTGGCAGGGTCCTGAGCAAAAGTTGCCCTCGTGGCCCCAGCCTCTTTGGACAGGCTGCAAAATCCAGGCAAGGATTTTGGTTGAGCACAAAGGGTTGTGGAAAGAGAAGCTCAAAAAACAACCTGAGGAGGGCTGCCCTTGGCTAAAGTGCTGCCCTTGCTTATTGGGGATCTCTGGGAAAGGAGAGCAGGGATCTGGATCCCACCAAATAGTAAAGATGTGCTTGCAACATGCATCTCTTCCCATCCAACCAGGGCAAGCCTCAGATAGCCCTTCAGCACCTGAAACGGGCCCTTCAGGTCGACTTCCAGTGCCTCTCTGCCCTGTCCCACGCGGCAGCAGTGTACCATGAACTGGGAGAGACGGATACAGAGCTGCAGGCCCTGGCTCTGCTCTACGAGGTTTGTCTGATTCCTCTAGTTCTGGGTTGTTTTTTTGCCCAGCAGAGCCTGCACAGAGTTTAAAGTAGGCTTCTGCTTTCTTGGGGTCCCCAGATTAGGCAATCCACGCATGGTGCTGCCTTCAGAGCATGGGCAGGAAGAAGCCCAGTGAGATCTGAAATTCCTGCTTAGCACTTGGTGGTTGGATTTGGCTAGATCTTGTGTCCCAGTTCATGTTCTTGGTGGCTTTGGAGAAGAGGTTATAGTCTCAGATCAGAAAGTATCAGTCTCTTAATAAAGTATATGATAGTAAAGAGGTCTTTACAGGCAGCTTGTGTCTCTAAGAGGGTGTGCATTAGCTGTATCAACCTGCCTGGGAGAGCTGGTCACAGCAGTAGACAATAAGTTATCTCTTCAGCTGTTTGAAATCTGTAAGGTACAAACAGAGCTGTGGAGAGGGATCTCTCTCCTTAGAATGACCTGAGATCTGATCTGACTGGATCTGTGGCTGCAATGGGAGATGGTATTCCTGGCAGCTCAGAGCACCTTGAACTAAACACCTGAGGTGACCTTGGTGATCTTTGAAATCTTCTGGCACCATGTGGAGATCAGGAGTCTGCCTGATCCTTGTGTGATCCTGATGGCTCCTCCTGGAAGTGGCTGTGAGAACAAGTAGGTGTGCTTGTGAAGTGCAGAACTTGTGCTCGCCTGGGTGCATCCCTAGATGCCAGAAGAGACAAGTGATTGCAGCTGTACGAGATTTGACGAGTCTCTACGAGATTTGATCATATTCTCTGTTTGTGTTTTCACAGGCTCTGGAAGAAAACCCTCCAGCAGCAGCTTCCTCCAGTCCCTATTTTCTAATCCAAACAGAGCTGCTTGTCCATACACCAACACTCACTTCTCTCCTTCGCCTTCGCCACCCCTCTGAAGTGAAGTACCTGCTGGCTCAGCGGTGTCTCCAGGATGGGAGGTAGTAGTGCCTCTGGTGTGTTTGCAGCATGCTGCTTGTTTGGGCTCTGCAGCTTTCCTTGTGCTCCTGGAAATGGTCCAGTTCAGTACTGCTGTTATAGATCTGCTCAAAGCATGGATGGTTGTTACCAGAGTGAGAGTGGTGCATGGTGGGCTGGCAATCCAGGTTCCACCTGGCTGCTGGCACTTCTGGGGCTCCCTCTGCTCCTTCTACCACATGTCCTGTCCCCGTTGCAGGGTGGCTGATGCAGTGGAACATTACCTGGATTTTCTGGCTCTGCTTCAGAAGGGTCTCCAGCAGCAGGTAGGGGTTCTGGTGATTTGGTAGATGAGGCTTGAATCTCCATCCCAAGGCCTGGGCCCAGGTGTCACCCCTGGACTCCACGTTTCAGTGTCTAGCTTGAGATGTAAAAGAAATGAATGGGGGGCTGGCCCCCCTGACTTGTGGCACATCTGCCTTTGGATTCACACTAGAGAGCACTTGCCACTGCTGTTTGGAGAAACAGTTTCCCCTTCCCCCAAAAGTAGTCAGCCTGATTTTGGATGTCCTTCACTTCCAGAGTGGGAAGTGCTGCCTTGACTCTGCTCAGCTGTGAGTCCTTCACAGCTTCTGCCTGCTCTGCCAGGCTCCCCTGTCTGTGGGAGTGGGCCTAAGCTCTACTGGGAGCAGCTCTGTGTTCCCAGGTGGGATTGCTCTGCCTGGCTGGGCACTCTGTGTTTCTGCAGCACTGACATTGCCTTTGTTCCCCAGGTGCCCCTGGATGGTTGTTCAACTCTGCCCAGGATCCCAGAGGTGTTCCTGGAAGCAGCATCTGCCTTAGAGCAGGTTGGGAGGCACCAGGATGCCATAACTGTGTGTGAAGAGGTCATCAGACAGATGACTGACCTGATCCCACGGGTGTTACAAGTGGACGAGAGGCTGGAGCAGCTGGAGTGCCCATCACCAGGGGCAGGGCTGGCGGGGGGACTCCTGTTCCAGAAGAAGGAGAGTTTGTGCTGCCTTGCCTGGAGAACAGCTGGATACCTGCACCAGGGCTGGGCATGGGCCAAACTGGGCAAGATGAAGGAGGCCATAACGCAGTTCAGCAGGTTATGAAGCCTCGCTGGGAGAAGGGGCCTCCCCAGCAGGCAGCACTGGCTGGTGGGGCCAGGGCAGGGCACAGCACCAGGGCTGGCCTGGCAACACTCCTGACAGCCCGCAAGTGGCTCCAAACCTCCTCTGTCCTCCTTCCCCCAGGTGCCTAAGTGATCTCCTGCGAGTCCAGCTTCACAGACCTGGCATTGAACCAACAGGTAAGGACCTGTGTGGGACCTGGCTGGGTCAGGATCCGTGTGCTTGGCAGAAGTGGGTACAGGAGCAAGGTTGAGAGCCCAGCATCACCTCTATCCCAGAGTACTGAGCTCTGTGCCATGCTGAATCCTCTAAAGAACCTGGCTGGTTTGGTTGGAGCAGGGTTTGGCTTCAGCTCTGCGTCCTGGTTCACTGTCTAGGCAAAGGTTAAATGGGCTGTGAACTGGGAAGTTTCTCCAATCCAGATTTCAGGAAAAATATTTGTGCCAGTTGTGCAGATGGGCAGCCAAAGGCCAGGCTGCTGCTGAGGTCACTGTTCACCACAGCCATGTAACATTCTGAGCTCTTGGCATTCTCAGTCTCCCCCTCTGCTGCTTCCTGGCCTCTTCCAGCCTGGCAGAGGGGCTGAGCTTTGCCATCTATCTGGGGAGCTGGAAGATAAGCAGCCCAAGTAAATCTTTGCCTTGTCCTGACTGCTAAGCTGGCTCAGCCTGCTGGGACTAGGGAGGGAATGCCTGGAGGATGTTGTCTCCAGATGCACATGTCTTTCTGTGGCAGAGAATCTCCCGCCAGAGGTGGAGGTGCTCCAGAAGATCAGGTTGCTTTCTCTCATCGGGCGAGGTACACAGTTCCTGGAGCTGGGGAGGCACAAAGAAGCCCTACTGGATTTCCATCATGGTTTGCAGGTCTCTCCAGGTAAGAGGATGTTCCTCTTCCTCGTTTTGGTGAGGAACAGAGGGCATTTCAACAAACTTGTCCTGGCCTGCTTTGCTGTCTTCAGCAGGAAGTCCTTCTGCTTTAGACCACACTTATTTGCGTGTTGAGGACTACAGTAGGGCCACTAGCAATGTTACATACTAGGGATGCTTCTGTGGGGCCTGGCCAGCTCACTGCACTGGAAAAACAGACCAAAACTATTGTCAGAAGAGTATATCAGAACCCTGAGACAGCTTGGAAATTTCTCTTCCTGATCCAACCCCAGCCTGGTACAGCCAACCTTCTCCCAGACAGGTTTGCTTTCCCATAGCAGAGGAACTGGAGTTGTGCTCCATCTGAGGAAGCAGCGTGTCCATGCCTGGCAGTACAGAGGCCTCTGAGGGCAGCACACATGTCTCGAGCCCAGCCAAGGCATGGCTGGTGCCACTCCCAGGGGTGATCTCCCCTGTTAGTGCTCCAGCTGTGCTGCAAAGGTGTGAGCTTCACCAGAATCTTCCAAACCTGCCAGTCCCAGTCCTGACCGTGGCTCCCTTCCTTTCGGGGTGCAGACATGCCTGCAGGTAAAATCCCAACCTGTGTCCAAGGAGCGGTGTGGCACTCTGTGCTGCAGGTCTGATGCCATCTGTCTGCCTTGGCTGCCAGCCCCGGGGTTAATTAGTGCCTGTGACACAGCAAGACAGTCTCCTCCACATTACACCAGCTCTCCTCACGCTCACCCACCTTGTCTAAGCTTCTAAGCTTCTTTTGCAACACCCTGCAGGTCACAGCAGTGCTGAGGACCTGCTCCTCCCCTGCTAAGGGCTGATCCTCCTTCATGTCTTGCAGGTGACCCAGCTGCTGCCTCCTACTTGATGCAGGCGTTGTGGAAACTGGACCGAAAGCAGGAGGCAGCTGCTCAGTGGCAGAAGTTGTCCCAGAGCTCCCCTGGGGAGCAGGAAGGAAAGGAAAGGTGTGTAGAGAAAAGGGTGGAATTTCACCTCCAGCAGCACAAATGGTGTGTCAGGCTGTGGGGACAGTTTAGCTCAGCTCCTCCTCACCTGTGCCCACACCTCAGATGTGTCTGAGGAGCTTCTCCCCACAGCTGCTCTGAGGGACCACAGGCTGTGGCTCTGCAGGGACTCCCCGGGGCACAAAAGAGCTCGTGTGGAGCCAGATGGGGAGGGCAAAGGCTGGGGGAGAGCAGGGGGCTCTGCAGAACAACCTTCCTAGTCAGGCATGTCCCCTTCTCCTTCAGGCCCCTTCCTTTGTACCTGGCTTCGTGTCTGGAACAGGCCATGTTCCCACGCAGTGAAACTCTTGCCAGTACCATACAGGATTACCTCGGGACAGCAGCCCAGGACACCTCAGGCTGACCTGGTCAGTCTCCGGGCTGGCACGAGGCCTTTAATCACTCCTTCAAGACTCAGAATTACTCTTGGATAAAACTTGATTCCCGAAGGACTGAAACAGATCTTTGCTAATAAAAGCCTCAGCTCTACTTAGTTTTAGGCTTTTCTGTGCCGTTTTTCCAGAGGGAAAAGTTGCAGTTATGGCCTTGTTGCTGCCTGGAGCTGTATCCTGGATATCTGGGAGATCAAGGGCAGAGATATCCTCATCCTTTGTGCCAGCTCTGTGCTCCAGGGCACTGGAATTCTGTCCCATCTCTGCTTTGTGTCCTGGCCTTTTGCTCAGTTGCTTGCTGCAGTTTGGAGTCCAGAGAAGGGGTTTTGGCTGGAGCACGCAGCTCTGAGGTCTCAATTCCACATGGAACTTCACAGGGATGGGAGCAGGGTCTGGACGTGTGCCTGAGTGTCCCCTGTGTGTCCCAACTCTGTGGCTCCTCTGTGACAAGTGATCAGGGGTGAAGGAACACCTGCCCCTGCCCAGTGCTTGGTGCAGCTCATTTCAGGTGAGGAAGGTCCCTTGGCACATAATCTAAGCCTTTGTCAAACCTTGCCTCCCACAAGAGAAAAGGGATGTTTGGGAGCTGCAGGCAAAGGAAGGGGTGGGAGAGAGAGAAGAGGACATGACAGAGCTCAGGAAAAGCAGGAGGCAGGAGCTGCTGCAGCCTCTGAGCACTGGAGACACAGAGGGGCTTTGGGTGGGCTTCGTCCTGCAGTGCCTTTGGGAAAACACCTGGGCATATCCTGGGCTGCATCCAAAGCAGGGTGGGCAGCAGGTGACGGAGGGGATTCTGCCTCTCAGCTCTACTCTGGTGAGACCTACCTGGAGCACTGCATCCAGCTCTGGCGTCGCAGTACAGGGAGGACATGGACCTGTTGGAGTGAGTCCAGAGGAGGAGCATCAAGATAATCAAAGGGATGGATCACCTCTCCTATGAGGCAAGGCTGGGAGAGTTTTGGGTTGTTCAGCCTGGAGAAGAGAAGGCTCCAGGGAGACTTTCTGTACCCTCATGGGGCTTCAAGAGACTTGGTGAGGGACTTCTGAAAGAGAAATGGAGTGATAGGATGGGAGGTGAATGCTTTAAACTAATAGAGGGCAGGAGTAGGTGAGGTATTGGGAATAAATTCTTCCCTGTGAGGGTGGTTTCCCTCAGTCACAAGTTGCCCAGGGAAGCTTAGGATGCCCCATCCCTGGCAGTGTCAAAGGCCAGGTTGGATGGGGCTCTGAGCAACCTGGTGTGGTGGAAGGTGTCCCTGCTCACGGCAGGCCGCTGGAACCAGATAATCTTTGGGGCTCCTCCCATCCCAGGTTATCCCACGATCCCACGGGCAGGACCGAGGGTACCGCGGGTGGCGGGAACAGCTCCGCGTGCGCGCCCCGCCCCTTCTGATTGGCCCTTCC
>VZRE01001196.1:0-86964 GCA_013396775.1 Cephalopterus ornatus
GGCTGCCGCAAGAGAGGAGCCCCGAAGAACTGTTTGTAATAGTTTCTATTTCTTAGGAGATTATTTTATTGATGTAAAATTTAAACCATGGCTGACAAAATGCACCTCTGTTTCTCCACAGTTGTGAAAGTGCTACAAAATAATGGATCTCCTTTCTGCAGAAAATTGCCTCATTTACAAGACAAGTGTCCCACATTTTATGCACACATTACATTTAGACATATTTTCCCATGTTCTTAAGCATTTTTTTTCCTTTTCTCTCTGTAACCTCAGGTAAGCCTCAGAGCAACCAAGAACTAACCTACAGCAATCACACTGAGATAAAATTTGTATTTCTTATTTTTGTTACTGTTGGTTAGCACATTTACCTTCCAATTTTTTAGGATGGTATTTTAGTCTAGCTTCAAATTCATGCATACTGTAGACTTATTTAAGATAAATGGTATACTAATCCTATCGTAATTTTCCTTCTTCAGTGATTTGCAGCAGTACATCTGTTCTTTAGTCCCAAAGGATGAGTGGCATTCACCCATACTCCACCCCTTGCACCTCTTTTTGAGGTGGTGGCTGTGTGTGTGTGGTTTGTTTTGTTATGATACTTTTTTGCAAAATAAGCATATTAAAACAGAAGAAATGACCCACTCACAGTCTCTGCTTTTAAACAACCATACTTCAGAGCCAGATAGATACAGCACATGAGGGTAATGAGGATGTTGCACATTCACTCAGATGCCCTCTGATCACACTCTTCCTGGGCACTAGAGCCTCCTTCTGTGCTTGCTTGCTGTTATCTCATGACTTACATATATGCAATGCCCAGAACCCGGCATTTTCTTTGCAGGGAACTAATCCCTGTGTTAAAATATGCTCAGCATTATGTGGAGCCATTTCACATTCACCAAACCTGACAAGAAAGAAAACTTGAGGTCTTTTCTGGTAAAGCAATGAGTAGCCCCTGTGAAGGTCCACCCTCAACAGACAAACGGAAAACGAAGCCACGAAGATGGCATCACTATTTTAAAAAGGACACACCACTATCATGCCAAGTTATGTGTAAAGAAAGTTTCAAGATAACATCTGAAATTAACACTGCTGCAGCAGTTCTCACAGATGGTAAATCAACAACAGCTTCTGTGCTGTAAATAAATCCTTTACTAAAAACTGTAAATCCGCGCCTTTACGGCCCATCTCTCTGTAATCATCTTTGTTCATCTTTCACTCCATTGCCAAAAGCCCCTAATTAGTATCATCTTAGGCTGCCTTTCACTGCTCCTCAACCTAATCAGTTGACTAATTACCTGCACATAATCTCAGAGTCAGGTTAGAAGATGTTTTTTGAATGAAGATAAGCATGTGGAAGAAGTCCCTTAACTAGAGGGCACGGCAGATAGCCTTTATGCAGCTTCAAGATGACCCTGAGTAGCAGGTAGGTAAAGCTATCGAGCCTTGCTTAAGGGAAGGAAAGGGGGAGGAAGGATGCAATTACAGCCAACACCAAATTTACAAACATGATAATCCGCAAAGGCTGACAGCAGGAAGCTTTTAGTGAAGAAGGCAAGTCAAGAGAAAGACTGCAGTCTGAACACTCATTCTAGCATGACAGTAGGGAATGCGACTTTGGATTGCCAATGGGTTATATAAAGGAACACCAGCAAATGCTGCAGTAACTGACGGAGGAGGAGAGGAAGGCATACAGAAGAGTCTTCTGCAAAGGCAAGAAAGGAACACATCTGATTTAAGGAATATATGAAAATATTTGGAGATGGTAGGCATGTGTGACAGAAAAGAAAGCACCAGACATGTACCCCCCAAAAAAGTAATGGGTAATTAACCAAGGAGGATGGGTAAGAGCAGAAAGAAGAACAGTGTAGAGAACAACACTTAAGAGTAGTTAACTGCCCCCCCCAACTCAGACAGCACTGATGCAACTACCTCAACGTAATTATATGCATTAAAGAGTAAAGGAGATAATGCAGGAAAGAAGAAAACGACTGGATTAGGAATGGAATAATTTCGAGATTCTTCTGCAAAGAACAGGCCTCACACCCGTGCTGTTATACCAACCAGCAGCCAAGGATGTGGATTTACAGTACAGCCAGAATCTCCAAGCTGATGCTAGGGATCCGATGGAAGCCACATTCCAACAGTTTAAAGAAGAAACCCTGACAGCCCTTAAATTCATGGTATTTCAGCCAGAGGATGAACATTTAACTCCGCAGTTGGCAACAGTGTTGCAACAAATCAATCCTTAACTTTCACACCTGGGCAGCGTCCAACATCCTGCCCTGTGGATCATGACCGGGCACTGCTGTTACTGCATCCTCTCAGTAATTTCTACCCACCTTTGCTACTCTCCTTCACAGACACTGACATGGTCCAGAAGCAAATGCTAACTCTAAATCATCACATGCCAAGACCTGGAGTTAGCACGCCGTAATTTCTTTACCATGAAAGTTTCTTGTGGAACATCACAAAGAAGTTTAAACTTTTTCTTACCTAACACAGCATGTGGATCTGATTAAATGGCTAATTGTCACATGTGTAAAAAAATTACAAAGAAACTACTTGGTTAACTGGATTTTCCTCTTTATTTAGGTTATTTCTTATTAATGGGGAGAAAGTTTAGTTTGGCTAAACTATCCTACAAGCAACATACAATAGTTTATTTATCTTAACAAGGGAAGAAATAAACTGAGGCACCTGCTAAACCTAAGGGTTAAAGAGTCTCAGGGCTGCAATAGGATTCACCTCCCATTTACTTTGGACACAGCAGCCTAAACAAAAAAATCAGTTGCCTGGAGGTCCTGGCCCCCCACCATCTAATCCAGTGAACAAGCAGGTACTTCTAAAGGACACTTGTGGTATGGGTTCCTATTTACATTTGATTGCTGCCACTTACATCTCTATGCAAGTTTATTTTTAAAACAGCTTCAAAAAAGTCCCCAGTTCAAATTAAATGTTTTGTAATACATGTCAAAACTGCAAGTCACTGAACAGTAGAAGTAAGCTGATAAAGAAGATGCAACTTACTCAATACTACTCTCTGAATCTGCTAAGCCAAAAGTTGTTTAATACAATTTATCATACCCTGGAGTACAGGAAAATTATTGTGATGGATAGCAGCATGTCTTAGTCTTTTTCATTTGTTAAATTATGATAGATGAATTATGCACATTATTGAATTTAAATGTATTCTTTCTGTTCACCATGCCTGTTTCATGAAAAACATCCAGTCAATAAATAGTCTAGATCCATCTCCATCAGAACCGTGCAATCTTCTACAATTACAATAAAGAAGTTGAAGGACAAAAAGGTTTCAGAATAAGTCCCTTGACATTAAGAGCAGCAGTAAATGTATGCATTTAAGGTAACTAACACTTGTTACTATCTCTTTTCAAAACAAAGTAACTCCACCTGTACCTGGTAAAAATCTTGTTATTAGCGCTTTATGAGAACTTTGGGGGAGGGAATCAACCCCACAAAAGACACAACTTGTTTTTTTTTCTCTAGCAATTAGTTAACAATGGTATCGAAGTCACACTGATAATAATGTAAAAACAATTCTTTCAAAAAAGAAAAGTAAAAAATATATTGCTAAATATAATAGAATATTTTCTAAGAATAAGTTCACTTGAGCAGCCATTAAGTAATTACCTGGTCTTTGACAACACCTTCACAAAGAGTCCTAGGATGTACAGTTTCTCCCAGAACACTGAGCTTCAAAAAAGAAAATCCATACCATTTACTTTTCCAAAGGGTTTTTATCCTGCAATAATTGTTGCACGTAACTGCATCTGACTTCTAGCCATCTCCGATATCCATGCTTAACCAGTGCAGCACTTCGGGAGAATGTTTATTTGGAATTATTCCTTCAACTGGATTGGTCTTTCTTGAACCACAGACTTAGAGTATCTTAGGTTCCTCAACTGAGAGGAAATTATAAAGTGAAAATGACTGATACAGATTCCCTTCAGAAGAGGACAGTGTATGTCTCCATGTATAGCTCTGAATATATTCACAAACTACCACAACTCAAAATGTCTGACAGATGTACTGGAAGATTAACAGAAACCACTTCTGATTTCAGATGTGCTGATGTGCACCAGGAGCACGTCTGAGAAATCTATGGAGATGCACCAAGGAAAGACAAGTCTGCAAGAGAATCTAGTCAACTTTAAATGTGTCCCTAAAGACTTACGAAAAAGGAAACAAAACCAAGAAAACAAAAGGGATTTTATTTGACAAAGTGCCACACATTTCAAAGATTACAGGTATTTACTTTAACTGTTGGTGAGGTATAATTTAAGACAGCTGAAGGAGAGCATTATGTATATGATTCACGCTAGGAGACTAAGGTACCTTCTACAGTAGCTTTTTGTCAAAAATAGATGGAAGGACTCAACTTAGAACAGTTACTCCAAAGTATAAAAGGGGCAGAAAAAAAAGAAGAAGAAGAAAAAATAGACTATTAACTTCACTAGCAAGTTTCTCCGTCTTTGATGAAAAGACTTATGAAAAGTTTATGAAAGTACAGACACGAGGCAGTAGCTCTGTCAAATCTCAGCGATCTGGTCTGACTGACAGGTATATAGCTTCACAAACACATCCTGACAGTTACACACACTGCAGCATAAGGAATCTTAAGTTTGCAAAAACTAAAATGTGACATTTACAAGATTTCTGAACCAAAAAACCTTGGGGACAAATTCAATCTGTATTTACCTTCATTTCATCCTAGCTTTCCTTAAATATATTGTCCCAGGATTGTTCTTCTTATGTCTCCTATCCAGATACAGACCTAATGCCTAGGAACTATCTTGTCACTTTGTGTCTGCCAGAAGCTTTCAAAAAGCATTTTTATCTTAAATATGAAGTGTTTTCCTCCTGGCAAAATGGCATTACATCTTGCAGAATTCTTCATTCATCCCCAGTGATACCACCTACCACAGAAGGTTAGACCTGAATCATCTTTCTTTCTAAAGGAAGCTTGACAGTTCATTTCAGAGGCTCCTTTTTGTCTCCAGTTTCAAGCAGAAAGTAGTGTACATTCAGAAATTTCAAGCAGCTATGCACCACTTCAAGTGCCACAGAACTAAAATAACATTTCTCAGAATTAGCCTGTCATACTTTAAAGCATCAAAATTGTTAAGCAATTCTCAATTGACAATGTAATTACAGAGTACAGCCTCAGTGATGCTATATACTTAAGGTTGAAAAACGCTATTTCAGTCTAAAACACTATTTTCAGTTTCTTGCAACTTTCTCAGTATCCTCCCTTTAAAGCATACCTGACACAGGGCAGAGAGAAGCACTCTTTTTTAACATAGGCCTCCTTCACAATTCCAATTCTAAACAAGCTCCCGTTCCTTGGAGATGTTATTTTCAAAGAGAAAAGATAAGAAATTGCTATACATAGACATCACAGAAAACTAATTACAATCATTCATTCTTGTCACACTAGGTCCTACATGGATGACAAAAACTATGCATGTAGATAAAAGCAGGTTATGATAGCAATGTGGACACTACGAAATATTTAAAAAGCCCCTGAATTACATGTAGTACAATTTGGAGGAGACTGTAACATGAAACCCATTGTTATGTGTTGTCCCTACTTAGTTGTCCCATAATCCCGGACTGCCTAAACTCAGTGAAGGACAGAACTTTACGCTGCATTCCCTAGAGCTAAGGCTACGATGAACGCAGAAAGGCTGCATGAAATGCTTGTATTTGACTCCTTGCATAAGTCTGATTATTTCTGAAAAGCTCCACTGAATAATGGGGTGTGAGCTGAGCCCTGCCCCTCTGTCTCCAGAACTCTAACTTGTGCCAAATGCTACCCACCCCTACTGAGATCTAAAAGTGAGACAGCATCTAAGTGCAGACTCCTGAGATGCTATTTGTAACGCAGACCATACCTAGCATACACCCCAGGGAAGGAACGCCACACAACACAGCAGCAGACAGCTTTCAAAAAGCAACAGAAGAGGGTTGCCCTGTTCCTTTTTTGAAAGCAACAGACTAGATCTAAGTTTACTGGGCAGCATAAAATCATGCTGCTGTGCAGAAAACAATGCAAGAGTCACCAGCCCAAAGGTGAGGAGACAGAAGAATGATGACACTACAATTTCACAATAAAGAGAACTTAACCCTGTGGATGAAAAACTTTAAATTATTATACAATAACAGAAGGGGAGGGGGGAGGAACCAGTTGCATTAAAGAGCAAGTTATAGACTGTTGGGAAGATGCATCCACCGAAAGCTTTTGAGCATTGAGCTGTCCTCAGAATTTCCCGGATGGTTAGATCTAAGCAGGCTTGACAAGGTGAGCTGATGAACCTGCCCGCCTACTCTGCCAACCATCCTGGAATACCTGTCTTTTTCCTTGTTCCACAGAGAATACCTCAAATGTATAAGGAAGACCTCCGCATGCCCAGCGACAAGCCAGCATTTCATGGCAATACCCAAAATGCTCCATGGCAAGACAACTAAGCTCTTAAAGTATTTTTACTAGATTCTTAC
The DNA here is from genome assembly GCA_013396775.1 of Cephalopterus ornatus. Taxonomy (NCBI): domain Eukaryota; kingdom Metazoa; phylum Chordata; class Aves; order Passeriformes; family Cotingidae; genus Cephalopterus; species Cephalopterus ornatus. The sequence goes on from VZRE01001196.1 coordinate 6,523, forward strand.
CCAATGCTTCTCACTTCAGACCCTGAAAATCAGGAAGATCATGTGTTCACTGCTTGCTCTGCCTGATTTCAGCAGATTCATGGTAACAATCAAGATAGACTAAACAGTTTTTGCCTGCCCCTTTTCGCAATAGCCTACAGTACAGGAATACAGACAGCAACAGTTTTCTCCTTTTATTTCTCCTTCAGCACTTTTACATATTCAACAACTTCTCAGTTCTGTAGCTTTATCTAGGCTTTCTCAAATGTTTATTCATTTACAGTGCAGGATGGTGTCAGTTTTATACAAAAAATAGCTTTTTTACCCCGACTAGCAGTCATCTTCAGCAATTACATTAAGCAAACAATGTCTATTTAGACATATTAAAATTCTTCCCAGAACATGCCATAACTGTTTCCTTACACAGACTGCCTTTTTAATTGTTAAGGTTGATTTAAGGACAGAGGGACAGAAAAATCACCGCCATTCTTTTCATTCTACCACATCTACATAGTATTTAATCCAACATACACAGCAATTTATCACACAACACATGCAAGATCATGAAAACACAGAATTTGTTATTCAACTTCCACATTTTACCAAATTTAGTTACTGAAATTGGTCTCTGGACTGCATGTAACAAGTGAATGTGCTGAATTTTCATTGATATAAAAATAGTAAATTCTCTTGGATTTATTTATTTATGCATCTGGGGAGTAGACTATTTCTTCCTTTTCCCTAACCAACACAAATAGCAACTATCCTTGATTTCTGTAGCTGAGGTCCCTAAATTTCAACTTAGTAAGAATTTATTTTGAAGAACAGGAGAGGGTGAAACAGAAATATGTCTTATAAAAATAAATAAATAAAACACAAATAAATAAATAAATAAGCGTGAGCCCCTTTTGGATACTGCGAGAGCTAGTGATCTTAATACGCAATTTTATTTCAAGACCGCTTAAAAAGCAGTAATGGCTTTAAAAATAGAAATAAAGGCAAGTCTTCAGATCCTTTCTTTCTTCGAAGGAAAATTAAGAATGCAGAGAGATCAAAAGACCATGAAAAATGATTATTCAGCAAATTTTCAGAGAATCACAGAATATGCCAAGTTGGGACGGACCCACAAAGATCAGAGTCCAGTTCTTAACCCTGCACAGAATCATCCCCAAGAATCACACCATGTGCCTGAGAGCATCATTCAAACACTTCTTGAACTCTGTCAGGCTTGGTGCTGTGACCACTTCCCCGGGAAGCCTGTTCCAGTGCTCAACCACCCTCTGGGTGAAGAACATTTTCCTCATATCTAACCCAAACCTTCCCTGACACACCTTCATCCCATTCCCTCAGGTTCTGTCACTGGTCACCACAGAGATCAGTGCCTGTCCCTCCGCTTCCCCTTACAAGGAAGTTGTAGACTGCAACGAGGTCTCCCCTCAGTCTCCTCAAGGCTGAACAAACCAAGTGACCTCAGCTGCTCCTCACAGGGCTTCCCCTTAGGGCCCTTCATCACCTCTGTTGCCCTCCTTTGGACACTCTCTAAGAGCTTAACATCTTTCTTATATTGCGGTGCCCAAAACTGCACACAATATTCAAGGTGAGGCCGTCCCAGTGCAGAGCAGAGCGGGACAATCCCCTCCCTCACCTGGCTGGCGATGCTTTGCCAGATCCCCTCTAGGACCCAGTTGGCCCTCCTGGCTGCCAGGGCACTGCTGAATCAGATTCAACTTGCGTTGACCAGGACCCCCAGGTCCCTTTCTACAGGACTGCTTTCCATCATCTTATTCCCCTGTATGTTTTGCACATGCATCAGGAGTTGCCCCATCCCAGGCGCAGAATGTAGCGCTTTCCCCTGTTGAACTTCATATGGTTGGTGATTGCCCAGTCCTCGGATTTGTCGAGGTCTCTTTGCAGGGCCTCCCTGCCTTTGAGGGAGTCAACAGCTCCTCCCAGTGTTGTGCTGTTTGCAGACTTGCTCAGTATCCCTTCCAGTGCTGTGTCCAAGTCATTTATGAAGATGTTGAAGAGCACAGGGCCCAGGATGGATCCCTGTGGAACCCCACTAGTGACAGGTCACCAGTCTGATGTCACCCCATTCACTATCACCCTCTGTGCTTGGCCCGTGAGCCAACTGCTCACCCACCACATGATGTGTTTATCCAGCTCTGTGCTGGACATTTTGTCCAGCAGGATACTTAACACAATAGTTGAAAGAAATCAAAAGAAATACAGAAATTTGTGAAATCTACCATACAGACTGAAGACAGAGAAAATCATAATTATTACTAGAGTAAATAAAATTTTTTATTCATTTTGTTCCTTTCCAACTTCCAATCATACAGCTCCAGATAAATTTATTTTATGCAGCTTTGAAATAGAGCTCTTGAGAGAAGAGAATATGGGTGGGGTAAAACCAGCAAATACTTTTTCCATCTGCAGTGACCAATCACTGAAACACACCAACATAACTAACCAGTCCATTATTTTAAACCTGAACTAAAACTGACATTCTAATCAACAAAGTGTATTATGTGAATTCTATTATGACATTTTATTAGACCTAATAAAAATTCTTCCTCTTTTGTACATACAGTCAACATGACATTTTTCCTTCCTCCCAAAAGCTGGTGACAAAAGAATTAATTTCATCCCATTGTGAATAACCTAGGCCTATTTCAATATTTATTACATTTTCCTGCAACAATTTATAAGCCAAACACTTGCAGTGACAAACACTAGGACAGAATTTTTCAGTAAAATAATGAAAAGAACACGGTAAGTAAATAACTGCAAATGTTTCCAGCAAATAAATTGCTCCCTTAAAAATATAATCTCCAGCAGATTCTACAAAGGAGGCCTGATTATAATTTGCAGTCCTTCAGACCAGGTTAATTTAATATAAAGAAACTGGAGACCAAATTGTTTCACAACTACTGATAGTTATGTTTCACAGAAATCACGATCATAAAATATGTCTCAAATTTAGCCTAGAAAGCTTTATTTTCTCTTAGTTCAGCTATTTTTTTTCCCCACAAAATCATGCAGAAGCACCTTGTATGTGGACAGGTGTTAAACTTTTTTACGTGTTCTTGAGAGAGCCTGTTAAAAAAGTCAGAACTAGTCTTTCCAAAGATGAAATAGCAAGGTGAGAAGCAGCAATGCTCCTCCATGCCTTCTGCCTACTGTCAATGGGTGACAGTGAAAACAACCCAGAAAAAGGCATTTCCAGTCCTTCTACCTACAGACATTTCCCCACTAATTTTATTTACTGGAGTGAACTACGAAATGTATATTCCATATAAGAATAATTCATGCTCTAATGTTTAGTAAAATGCTGGATTTTACCCATATCAAGACTCTACTAAGACAGCTTATACAAAGCCTATGCACTTTCTGGCTATAAAGCACAAAACAAATACAGGACTTTGCAGCTTATTCAGTGACAACAACTGGACATTACTGCTAACTTCAATGCAATCAATAAAAACTAAACGTATACGTTATATTTAAAATAACTACAAATGCTTGAATAACTTACAGATATGTCCTGAACAAAGATCAAAATAGACACATAATGTTATTTTTCTTTTAATGGAACCTTCTTCATAGTCATTAAGCTTCTCAGAAAATTAGTCAAACATTAACTTTGTATCAACCACTAATAAAGTTTGAAAATAACATGACCAGACCTTCAGCCTTCAAAACTAAAAATGCAACACTCACTTTAGACATCTTTTTCGATGTAATAATGTCATTTATTCCCCCGTTTTGGCAATTTGCAAAAGGTCAGCTTGTTACACACTATGGAAAAAATTCTTAGACCATACATTATTAAACTGAGTTACATGACATTCCTCATCAACCCTAAAGTTATTCTCCACTAAGAAGTTTTGCAGAAAAAACATTAAATTGCAGGATTTTATAACTACACCTCCAAACTGTAAATGCTTATCCTTTCAAATATATACTGAGAAGCAGGGGGAAAATAACTGTTATTTCCAAAAGGATAGGCACCGACAGAAAGGAATTGTTTTTTACAAATTCTTAATTCTCCCTGTGCACTACAGAACATCAGAAATCCATTCTTTGATGATGCTGTAATGAAAGTAAGTTGCTCTGGTAATATATACAAAGCCCCAGATAAAAGCTTACAGGATTAAAGGATTACATGAAGGTTATTAAAGGGGCTGGGGAGGGAGGGAGCAGGATGCACGCTCTGTTAAATAACGATCATCATTCTGTTTGGAAACATGGTAAGTTTGTTTTTAGGTTGTGTTTTAGCTTTAGTAATAAACGCTCTACTTACTGTCTTTTGAGCAAAAACAAACCAGTAATATGTACAGAAACAAGCACTGAACTTGGTCTTCGAATGCAGAAGAAAGATTTGTTTGCAACATAAATCTGTTGCACTGGCATAGCTTCACTAAATAGAGTTTCAGTTCCAAACTGGCACATTATATATTGCATTTTTATCCATAAGACTGTCAAGCACCATATTTTCAGTATTTCTTCCTATGGAAAAATGGATCTAAATGAAAAATTGACGTATCGGTAAATGAATTACACTGTTTATTACTTCTAAAATAAATACGTGACTACTGTTAATTTACTCATGTCATCCATATACATTATGCATGACTGTCACAGAGTTTACAGTTCACCAAGATTAAATCCACTGTGGCATCTTATTTCACTTACTATTGAAAGTAAATGCAACTCATCATTTGAGCAAACATCTTTTTATAAAGAACCTAGAGTTTTCTCATCCATCTCAAATCATCAAGGTTTCAGCTCATCCCCAAAAGAAAATTCCAACATTAAGAATGTATATCTGCCCCCCAAGGGGGAAATCCTCAATATGATTTGGAGTTACTGTGATTATTTAAAAAGCACTGGGTGCACCATACCCACTACGGTTTTACTGACTTCAGTGTAGTTAAACTGACTTAATTAAATCTAAAATACTTATCTCAGACATGTAAGGTATTAGACTAATGGGCTACTATTTTCTTCTAATGCAGCTGTACATTTAGCAATTAAAGCTTCCTTGAGAATTATCTAATTTCTTAAAACTGTAAAAAATGAAGTGAAAAATTAAAATCAAACATTTCTTGATTCTAAACAAAATACTCATGTTCTCAGAGTACTGGCTACAGTTGGTATAGAAAGAGATGAGTGAAGTAATTGAAACAGCACTCTAGCTCTTTGCAAATATAATGAAATACATGACATCTCCTTGGGGACTCATTTGTTCTTAATAATTAAGCATAAATTGAAACTCTTGCTGAGGGCAGATCTGTAAACAAGTATTTACCGTAGCTATCTAAGAGAACGGGGCAGTCTGTCTATTCTGCAACTGGCAATTACCAGCAACTCAGACTCATAGAATGGTTTGGGTTGGAAGGGGCCTTTAAAGTCCAACCCCCCTGCAATAAGCAGGGACATCTTCAACTAAAGCATGTTGCTCAGAGCCTCATGAACGTGATCTAGAATATTTCCAGGGATGTGGCATCTACAACCTCTCTGGGTAAGGTAACTTTTAAGGCAACTCTTGGATTTAAACTCAAATACTTGGACTGTACTCAGTAAATGTATTTCATTTTACACATAACAAATCCTGTTCATATATCAAACAGTTCAATGAAAAAAATCAATTGAGATAGTTTATCACTTTCCAAAAGCAGGTTATTTTGCAAGTTCACACAAGCAAACATTTTACAGTAAACTATTTCTTCTACACCTCATAGTATATGCCCTAGTACCTACCAAAACTGGTACAGGGATTAGCTGAAGGCTTTGTGATCAGGTTTTTTTGCAAACCTATTTTAAAATAATTCATGCAAAATATATTCACAAATTATGTAATAACTGAACAGATCCAGAAATCAAAAACATAGGTATGTACTTGATATCCCAGTTAAGAGGCATTTGACACCAACATTTTAAGTCTTTTTGCCAATCACTAAGTTATCTTACAGACAACAATGGAAAAAAAGGCCAGAAAGTGAATATGCATGAGAATAATGAAATGTATGAGAAACTCAGACAAAATAAAAGCTTTACAATTAATTCTGAGAGAACATGAGAACATTATTTAAATATCAATTTTATCCCTTCAATATTCTTAACTTTTAACCTGTTATCCTAATACACCCACTGGAAAGAAATATTGTCAAGTAACCATGGATAGGTACAGAGGATTTACAGCAATAATTGTATTAACATTATTGGGTGCTACTAGCGTAAACCATAACCAGAAAAAAACACAATATAAACCTCCAAACACAGATACAATATGTAAATAATTTTCCTTGCATTTATAATACATTAATCCACTATTAAATCCTTGTGTTGCACAGCAGGTGCACAAAATCCTATCTGTTACTGGAACCTTCATGGAGAAAATGTCAAAAAAGTTGGTAGGAAAATTCCAAGCAATGGAGAACATGATTTCTTGATTTCCACCTTAGTATTTCCTATGTACCTTTCATTCATCAAGGTGAGAGGCTTTATGTCCATTAAAGTTGTCAAGTATTCACAGCCCTCCATTCTGCTGGTAGGGAGAAACTATTAAGAGACACAAGCTGGGGCATATAGACAAGTCACACTTTTCCCAAAACATTCTGTCAAGTTCCTGGCATGAGAAAAATCAGTACCAAGACCCCCAGCACTCCAAAGCTCTCTTGCACAGTAACCATTAACAGAACTTAACAACGGCCTGACAAAAGGGCACACAATTGAACCCCTCATTCTGAGGCCAGACCCTGCCTTGGACCTTTTTCTCTGCTGAAGAGTCACACATGTCATTTATTCCCAGTCTTAAATACAAGCTCAAACAATCTGCATCCCAAGGATATTGCCAAAATTTTCTACAGATGGGCAGTACTCACTACATTGGAAAGCTCAAAGAGGCAGCTTCTTTGGGTAGTTTACTGAAACACATCACTGTAGCAGGCACATTCATAAATTATCTTTGTTGTGTTTTATACCTTTCACTTGCAGTACTTGCCCAACTTGCTCCAGTTAGAAAGCTTCATACATATGGATAATGCTCCTTTGTATGTGCTAACAATCCTGGCAGGTTTTCCTTCAATAAACCACTCCAGATGTTAGTCTCAGTAATTATGTCTGACATCTCTCAGCTTTGGTAATGAAATACTGCTGATACAATTCCTTGTTTGTATTTCTATGGATCATTTTCAGACATAAAAACTACAGAGTTAAAACAGCCACATCGACGAGCACAGAATGAAAAACTGCTAAAATGAATATAGAGCAACCGCGTGATTAGCATAAACAGGATAAATATGGAAATACAGTATTCTATGAGAAAACTATCAGTTATACAGTATACTTCACTCTCCTGCTTAACAAAGGTGCCCTTTAAAATACTATATATACATATGTATGAACTACGCGAAAGACAAAATTACGACTGTTATCAATACCATGTAACACCATATAAGATATAACCTCTTTCTTGCTTCAAAGAATCAGAATTCAACTTTACACAATAGATCTGCTGCCAACAAGGTATGAGCAGAAAGACGCACAGGGAAATTTCTAACCTGAGAAGTCAAGATACAATACTTACTTTACTTATGACATTACCACATCAGCTAAACTGAACATTAAAAGTGCTTAGGCAAAAATCTAGTTAAATAATGTGCATCCAAAAAGCTTGAATTTTGCAGATTTGATCTTAGAGAATGCAGATTCTGGAAGGTATATTATAAAACATGTACAGTTTCTACATTGCTAAATAAGCCTGCTCAAGAAGTCTTCATAAGCTCATATAATTCTCTTAGGGTTTTTAAATTACCATATTAAATGTCAACACTAACAATAAAGTAATTAAATCAGTACACGGCTACTTCCGATGCCCAAAATTTCAAATATTAGTAGTTCTGTCAATGTTGTACGGGGCACACAGAAGGGAATTTAAGCAGGAGCTGATTTTTAGAAATAAATATAAATTAAAAATAAACATTTCTTAGCTGTAAGAGGTGCCATGCCAATACTTCTGCCAACATTATTTTACGTCAGATAAATTATCAAATAACGTTGACAACTTCTTAGTGATAACAGCTTTCCTATATATTACACGCAATAAAATCAGACATATTACACAAACATATTAATTACTATGACTGCCCAGCACCATTAAACTTCATCATTAAGAAGCAACTTTTAGAATCTCTTAGCACAAACCAACGTTTGGGGTTTTTTTAAAGTAAGAATGTAAAAGTCACTTCAACTACTGACTTCTCGACGACTGAAACTAAGCCAAAGTAACTTAAATCAGTAAAAACTTAAGTGAATGCTAATTTGAAGTCTCCGTAATTGAAAATCAAGAAGCTACTCATATTTACTGTAATATGCAACTCCACCATTTTCATCACATAAACCAAAAACTTAAGCACATAAAGCAATGAAAGAACTTCCCCACAGGCTACATGAAGTATGAGAAATGGGCTGTTTCCCAAATAGTATTATGACTGTTCATATTGTTAGTCTGCCACTTCATACCATAACTGAAAATCATTCATGAAAACACACAATTGCCATAAGGATGTCCCAGCACTGAACATTTTGTTTACATAAGCATGAGCAAATATTTTGAGCAGAAATATGTGGATGCACATACAGCTGCCCATTCCCATGACAAAAAACCCAGAGACTCTTACAAAAGCACATGCAGTGCACTGGATGTGCTTTTGTAAATTCAAGGTCATCCAAAACAGTTAATGGTTTTGGACTTCTCCAAGTATTTTGAGGCATTTAAGTCAGCAAAATGTTTGTCTAACTACAACATTCAGTTAATGATCAAACAAGAAAACCAGTTAGCTGGCCACCCATGACAAAATCTCATGACTAGAGTTTACTACTGCAGCAATAATTAAGTTGTGTAAGAAATAAGGAAGTATATGTTTAAAAAGGGATTCATATATTACAAAAAAACCCCACTTTAATATCTCAGAAGAATGAATTAGGGCTTACCCCATCAAATGATGTAAGGTAAGGTAAAAGAAAGGTAAAAAGAAGTCAGAGGACCGTTATTTGCAATTCTGAACATCTCAGTTTGCCCATCACATGAACTCTGTTAACAACTACAGCATTTAAGTGGAAGAAGTGAATTGATGTCAATGCTGTCATTCATAACAAGGTATAGGCAATGTCCTGATAATAAGATGATTTTATTTAACCTAGACTGTGCTAATTACTTTGCAGGTTATTTTTTTCCTGGTAGGATGAAAGAAAAGCTCAGCAGACTTGGAAGGGAATGATGTCAGCAGAATATCAGCATTGTATTTTGAAGGGGAGACATTAGGAGAAATACACCAAATGCTTCAGATCATTCAGAAAGTTCAAGTAGGTAGTGTTACAGACACTTAAGATTTTAAGACATCCCTGCTATATCTGCCTTTATACAGAGAATCATCAAGCTCAGAAATAAATTTTTTTTAAAAGCTGCATATTTTAATTGTGCAGATTCATTAAACTTCCTGTGTTTTCTTCTAGAAAAGTCTGGCTGAAGCCTAGAACCAATCAATAGGAAAGAGCTGACACTGAGGATTACACCCTGCATGAGTACATCTGAACTTAGAAAAAAGAGCCAGCTCCTTACAGGGAGGACAGAAAGACCAACAGAGCATTAGTACGGGCTTTTCTAAGACTCAAATGAATGATTTCATGACCTAGGACAAAGCTGACATGTTGGTAAATTAAATTCAAAGGCAAACTTTCCTTGTCCATGTACATGGCCCATCTTGAAGGTATTACCATGGAGAGTGATAAACTGAATCTCTTAGAAGCAGCAGTGCAAAGTGGCACATCAGAGGCAGAGAGCTCTGTCTTCCTGTAGCCTAGGCCATCAACCTATGTTTTAAATATTCACACCATGCAAAATAAAAACGTTAAATCTTATATACTGACTACATGAAAAGAAGAGAAGAGCCAGGGGAAGATAAAACAGTAACGACTACTCTTTGTGAAAAACAATAAACTATGTGTTTGGAATATTTTATTATGCAGAGTAGATAAAATCATTTTAAATAGCTCTACAGTGCTATTTTCTGTGTCTTCTCTGAGAAGAGAACCACCTCCAGCTAAAGAACTACGTCTTGATCTCTCTGTTCTTCAAGTAAAGCCTTCCACAGCACTAACACAGTATATAAAAATGTACTTACTTAGGATCTAAAGAGCATCATTATTTTGACAGGTCTGCCTACAGAACAATATGCTTGTGCTAGACTAATTTGCTTAATTGAGATCTGAAGTAATGAGAGAAAAAACGTGAACTCCATCACATTCTCTAAAGGCAAACTGACTGACTACTATGCGAGACACCAATTTCTACACCCGGAAGTTCCTGTTAAAAAACCTTTGATCTGTGATTCCTTTCAAAATGGCTTAATAGTAGAGCTTAAACACCTCAGTTTAAGAGGGCTCTCTAGAGAGAAGCCAATACCACTCTGAAATCCATCAGAAAGAAACAGGTAGCTTATGCCGTGCCTGGATGTATTTCCCAAACAAGCATTTTTCACAGTATCAAAACATTATGAATTCAAAGACTAGTTTCATGTGCTCTCATACAATATGCAGCAAACCTTTTCCTCAAAAAAAAGATCCTTTCTAAAAACACAAGACCATACCAGTCTTCCTTTATCAGGTATCATCTTCGCAACTATTTTTCAGTACAAGCATCAGGTAAGTTCATGTTAAAAGTTTCTAGAAGAAATATTAGCTCCTAAAAAGCATCACTACTGCCTTATAAAGTTTGAACCACGTAGGAGGGCATGCACAAAACAAACCTGCTGCCTTCTCCCTCCTGGCCTATGTGGTGCTGAACCAGCCGGCCATTCTTTGAAAAGGCAGACTCCTATTTGTGGTACTTAATGCCAAGCCTAAGCTAGCTGCATCCAGAAAATAATAACTACTTTTATTACTTGGTTTCTGAGATAAGAGGATTCTGTCATTAAAGCATTCTCTTATGAAGAGCTTATTCCTGCTCTAGTATACTGGCTGAGACTGGGAAAGCTTCGAATTGATTACTTCCATTTGTTTTAATAAACTGCCCTACTAAACTCCCAAGGCTGTATTGGCTTCATTCTCCAAGAGGTTCTGATGACGCTGATTAAAATATGTCATTTTCAGATTACTTCTAATTATTATTTTTAAAGGAAGCATTAATTTATTACATATTTTCCAGCAAACTATGCAGATACCCTATGCAAACTATGAAGATATAAAAGCCCTGTTTCTATGGAATAAGTGGTATGTTGAGCAAAGTTCCTGTACGCAAAGAATGTGACACAAAGAATTATTATGAGTGTCTTTATGCACGTGAAAATGTCTTGACAGCTGCACTGCTTGAATATTGTTATGCGTTTACATGATCACATGGTTCCAGCAGGTTTTGAGTCTGTTTTCCAAATAAAATTCTTACTTTATTTGAATCCTGGCAGTATATCCAGCATCCAGGCCAGCTGAACACTGTTACTATGTGCTTGTACTATGTTTTAAGGAACAACTGCAGGGGGCTTTGCAGCATTTCCCCTCACACTAAGTGTGCAGACCATGATCAAACCCAGTCTCAGAGGAATGGGTGCATGGCAGCACCGTGCCAGTAAGACTGCATCTTCAACTAAGGACAAAAGTGCACACCTTCTGTAACAAAACAGTCTCCTGCAGCACTGAGTGAGAGCACAAGTGAAACGTAAATGCAAAGATACAGACATGAAAAACAGAACAAGCTCCTGAGTCTTCTCAGGCTGCAAGTCTGTGACAGAAGTAAAGAGTTGAGCTGGGTCAGAGGAAAGGTCTCATAACTTCAGATTCTTCCCCACAGTTTTTTGTGTTACTGAATCAGATTGGAAATCACCATTTTTCCCCCTTTATCTCCAGCTATTAACACCAGATTATGCTCCGTTTTGGGCTCCCCAGTACAAGAGAGATGGATGTACAGGAGAGTCCAGTGATGGGTCACAAAGACGATGAACAAAGCATTTCTCCTATGAGGAAAAGCTGAGAGACCTAGGGCTGTTCGGCCTGGAGGAGAAAAGGGCTCAGGGTGATCTTAATGACATTTTTAAACATTTAAAGACAGGGTGCAAGGAGGATGGAGCCAGGCACTTTCCAGTGACGCCCACTGCCAGGACCAGAGGCCTGAAACACAGGAAGTTCCCTCTGAACATCAGGAAACACTCTTCTCCTGTGACGGTGTCCAAGCACTGGCACAGATTGCCCAGGGAGGATGTGGAGTCTCCCTCCTTGAAGATATTTAAAATCCATCTGGACACAGCCCTGGGCAACCTGCTGTAGGTGTCCTTGGTTGAGCAGGGGTGTTGGACAAGATGACATCCAGAGGCCCCTTCCAAACCCAAACATTTTGAAATGTTGTGAATTATGCAGACACCAAAAATAATTTCTGATCCAGGATTTGCCTATTACACCCAAATGACAGGAACACTTATTTTCAAGTGTTCATTATAAACCTGACCAATTCCTTCAAGTTTTGACTCCTAGGAGATGCATACAGTATTTTATATTACCCCAATCAGACTAAATTAAATGACTGTAGAAAGAAATTCATGTTTTTAAGAAAGGTGCGAATCCCTGTGTGACTTATCTTCTTTAACTTCTGGTATATTTTGAGACATCACATCAATTTTTAGAAACTCAGAAGTTTATACATAACTAAAGCACTTACCAGATTATGACTGAAAATAATTGGTAAATACTTGTATCTTACAGAATATTTACTATATATTTATGTTGGAACATGGTTAAAGTAACAAAAAAAATTTTTTTTTTTTTTACTTGTAATAATATGGTATATGTTATTCTAAGTTTTAACATCAAGTAAAATTTACTAATTTACTAATTTTACGTATTTCCTTTCTATTTCAGTATCTCATAACATGATACAAAAACTTTGTCTGCCCAGCATAATTCATTTAATATTACACAGCATTACCATTTATATTCTAAGGTCAAATAGCTAGCCAGTATCATGCCAAACATAACTTATTTCCTGCATATTCACAGGAATACTAGTTTAAGAATCTATTTACCAGAAAATGTGATTTTCTGTGTCTACAGAAAATACACTTTCTTTTGCAATAGTTATTTGTCATAAAGCAAATATCACAACCTTTTTGGCAAGCTGTTAGTCTCCTACTTGAATTACATCTTTCAGCTTTCTGTAGCTGTCATTAACTTTGGCCTCTTCTTTATCTTCAATCTGAAGTTAATTCTCTGGCCAGCATGTTGCTTGCCGCTTTGAGGGATTAAATATAAGGGTTTATGAAGAAAAGGAGCTTTTCATACAATGCTATTACACCATGATAGCTTTCACAGAAATTGTTGACTCTTGAAAAATGCACGTTAAACATACATGTTGTTCATTTAAAAAGAAATATTATCATATTGCAAAGTAATAAAAAAGGATTATTTTAAAGCATTCACTAAACATATACACAATCCTATTACAAGAAGCAGACAGTAACATACTGATATTGTCAGCACAGCACACAGACACTGGGAATGCTGTTTGCTGTTTATATGCAGTGTACCATTATTCTTTTGAGCCATATTCAAAATAATACCTAAATTTTTACTTACAAAGGACATTCTCTTAAGAAAATGGTAAATCTAGAGAAGCATTCCACTGTTGCAGAGTTACAAATCTGTGTTGCTGTTGTATCAGCCCTTCATTTCATCTCATTTCAGCTGCTGCTGAAGTCAAACCTTCATCTACAGACCAATTCAGAAATTTAGGACAGTAATTAATTAAATGGTTTATGCTAACCATAGCAGAGTATGTCTGTACTAATGTCTAAGATCTGTCTAAACCAATGGATGCAATAACAGAGGATAAATTTTGTGTATTTGTGGACAACATTTCCTTTCACACATACTTCAAAACAAAATCTCACAGGTAATTCTTTAGTGATAATACATACTTCAATTTTTTTAAAAATTAGTAATTTCAGCTGACCCTGCTGATCTAGCTGAGTACAAGTAAAGTATCCCAGGCTTTTCAATCACAAAAACCTGGGGAAATCTTAGAAATCTAAAGTATGTGTGAGATGCTAGCCAGGGTTAACCTGGACCAGGCCCTCATTTGGGAATAACAGCAATATCACTCTCATTTCCCTTCTCAATATGATTTCTATCCCATAAAGTGGAGAATGGTGTAGGGAGCTGTAAGAGACAACATTGCTAACAATTTAGCTACTGAAACATCTCCACAGTTGAGGGAATTTTCAATAGCACCTCAACATCTACCACTACCTGATACTATCTATTTAAAGCCCCAAATTCTGCATATCAAAAAATAAAGAAATCCACCAAAGGTGCATTTGTACCAAAGGTACATTTCAGTCAATGTCACAGCAAGCCTGTCTCTGTGGAAAAAAACATGTTGCACCATGATTTTGTTTCACTGAAAATCACGTTACATGCAAAGAAGAATGTACCTATCTCAGTTTCTTCTACAAGAAATAATCACTCGGATGATGTCTTCTCTTGCCTGAAGTGCTCTGAAATGCTAAAATAAAGACTGTTTTTAACTTCAGTTAATTTGCACTGGATTGCAGCTGAGAGACTTAAGTAAAAAAAAATATATTATTAATATTACATCTGTTACAGATGGAATAAACATGGATAAGCATAATCTTTTCATTGCTTTATGGAACCACAATCCACCAGCAAGTGTACAAATCCGCATCATATCCTTGAGTGCCGGATTTAAATTTGGGTCTTGGAGAGAGGTGAAAGATATGCAAGAACTTAAGTACACAAAGAATCCTCAGCCGACTAAACATATAAGCTAGCTTCTGCAACTCATTTGCAGGGATAAAGCACATCTTTGTTTCAATATAATCAACATAATTTTTCACTTGTTCCTGAATTTCTACAGGGTACAAAGAATAAACACACAAATGGATGCAACTGGGGACTTGGGAACCTGCAGCTCATCATGGCACACTGCACTATTCTTTCCACAAGCTCTCCGTGAAAATCAGAGACGAAAGCTTTGCTGAGGTATCTCTGAATGCAAAAGCCCTGACATCTATACCCAACCCAGCAAGAGAAATTACTGTCAGCGAAAGCATTTTTGTTCCAGTGTAACTGTATATACGCTGGACTTCAGCACTGCAGAGTTAGCAGCCTACATAATGCATACAGTAATTCATATTTTGAAATATGCTAATACCCATATCTCACTTTTCTGGATGACACTGTTACCTTTGAAAACATTTTGAGTTTATCCCTTTAGACCTCGGCTTCAGATTAGAAAAAACTAACAGCAGAAACACTTCCCCTGAAAGTGTTCTAGAGGACTGAGAGACATTAAATACTACGAAATATGTCAGATAATCAGACAGAATGAAGAGCTAGATGTCCTTACAGTCAGAGATCTGAAGTATCACTACCTTCCTGTTAAGTACAAAATCTCTCTCCTTTCCCCAAGTGTCCACCACTGACCATGCAGTAACTTTCCAAAAAGCTCCTCAGCTCACCTTCCATTTTTAAACAAGCTGAATATGCAAGCACAAAATTGCTGTTCCACCCATCCACAAGAGATTTTTCTTAGCAGAATAATTTTCACCTACTTTACATGCATGGGCCAAAGGGGAAGATGGCAAGCAGTCCATCATTTTTACATTCCTTGTCTTCCTTAAATACTTCAGGTAATTAATTCTGAACATTGATTTAAAATGTAAGCTACATAAAACACACCTGTCCCGCTGCTGACTGGCTGTGTATTAGACCAGCCTTTATACTGTGTATTCAAGAGATGACAGACAACATACAACCAACAAGCAAGGCATAGAACTGAGTATGCAGCATATTGCCACATAACGTACAAAAGCTAGCAAAGAAACATATCCCAACAATACTCACCAATTACTACAGAATCACAGAATCAGTTAGGTGGGAAAAGACCTTTGAGTTTGTTGAATCCAACCTTTAAGCAAACACCACCATGTCAACTACACAATGGCACTAAGTGCCATGTCCAGTCTTTTCTTAAACACGTCCATGGACAGTCAATCTACCGCCTCTCTGAGCAGCCCATTCCAACGACTGACAACCCCTTCTTGAAGAAATTCCTTCTAATGTCCAATCTGAACCTCCCCTGGTGCAGCTTGAGGCTATGTCCTCTTGTCCTATCACTAGCTGCCTGGGAGAAGAGACTGACCCCAATGTGGCTACAACCTCGTTTCAGGGAGTTGTGGGAAGCAATAAGGTCCACACTGTGCCTCCTTTTCTCCAGGCTAAACAACCCCAGCTCTCTCAGCTGTTCCATAGGACATGTGCTCCAGACTCTTCACCAGCTCTGTTGCCCTTCTCTGGACTCGCTCCAGCAACTCAGTGACTTTCCTGAATTGAAGAGCCCAGAACTGGACACAGCACTTGAGGTGCGTCCTCACTGCTGCAAAGTACAGGGGGAAGCAGCCACTGAAAGATGGCGGAAAGACAGAGGTAGAAGGTATTCCACTCCTAATTGTGATAACTAGTATGAACACATGGATGAAGCCCTCCAGCATCTAGGAAAGAGGGCTTTAATACATTCTGTTCTTCAACAGGCAACATGCTGAAGGGAGGCCTTCAACTACTGGAACTCTATGGAATGAGAAATGGCTCTTCCTTTTTAAACAAAAGCGTTTAGTCGAGACCTCACATATACTGTTATTTATCATAGGTGGGGAGGTGTTAATTGAAAAGGGCAAATTAGATATGAGGTTCAAAGCGAAAGCTAACACCAGTGTACTCAGTCACTTTGATTAACCAGGCAGCATTCAAGACAGCACTTGTCTCTGAACACTGGCTCAGCCTGTATGTGAAATCCGAAACTGATTTACCTAATTATCATTTTAAACTAGGCATGAAGCACTTGAAACTTACAGTACAAGTATAACAATGAACAGTAAAAAAACTCTTTACAGAAAATACCAGCACAGGTGTCTACAGGACACTCTGTGTTACACAAATAGCAGATGAATTATTATTTAATTAAGCTTGCCTCGAAAGCATATCCAAGGAAGCCCTGAGCATCTGCTTCTCACAGAAAATTTTGCCTTCATAATGCTATCTAGTGACAAATACACCACTCTTCCAAAATTTCTGTCATCATTCCTCTTGGCTAACTCCTAACTTCATCTGCACAACTGAAACAAGTTGATGTTAGTTAATAGTACTACCAAGACCTATAAAAGCCCCTTGATGGCTTGAAATAGTAAATTAAGAATAATTTCATAGTCCCAGATCCTAAAATAACTAAACGTATTCTGAAATAATTCAAACTTGAAGCACTTCACCCACTAAGTTTTTGGACACCATCAAATCCATATTGCAGTCTTCAAAACATAAGAAATGCTTGTCTTTAGGAACAACCTATTTAGACAAAAATATTTTCTTTCTTTCCTCTGCTCCCTAGCTGGGTCACAAACCATTTGTGGTTGAAGCTAAGCCTGACATTTAGCTCTCAAAGGTGGTTTAGAGAGAATTAAAAAACAACAGCTGGGGAAAAAAAACAAACAGCCAACATTAAGGAACATTACATTGCAAGTTGGAGTTTCTTAGAAATGAAAAAAATAATTGAATCCAGTTCAGAACTTCCAGCACAATAATATGTATACAGAATCCCACAGGAAGTATCTTGCTCTCTGCAGATGCTATCCAGTGGTTGGAAGCTTGCTCCTGAACAGGAACCTGAACTCATTCAAGAGAAAAAAATTAATCAACTTTGAAGCCCAACTTTACATTGCCAAAATTAAAAGTCTACTAAAATATTAAACAGAATAAAATAATCTTGTGAGCATGTAAGTTTCAATTAAAACCTTAGGGGAAAAAATAAGACAGCAGTAAAACGTAAATGTGACATGGCGTAACCCAAGGACAACGAACCAGTTTCCACTGCACAGAAGCAATGAAGACTGGGAATGGACGAAATCTCACACCTTCTTCTCAGAGCTACAACAGGTTTGATTCAATACTTATCTCAAATAATTAGTGTGGGCTGAAGGAAGCAGGCGAAAACATGGTGGCAATTATCCTAAAGCTCACCACTGAGAACGTACTAACACTGAACAGCTCAGTGACCCCTTTCCAGGGTGTACCTCAGCAGTTCTCTGGTTTATGTTGGGGGCCCCTGCCAAAATGACAGATTCAGCCCAGAGCGCGCTCAGTACTCTGAGTCAACAGTGAAACTGGACTTGGCATAGGATGCTGCAGTTGCTTAACAAGCAGAGCTTCGCACCACAAAAAACTCAAACTAAGGTAGCCATTACCTTATCAGGGGAAATTCAGCTTATTAGTGTTTTTTTAAAAAAATACTCAAATAGAGCAGTTACCTTATAGATCACCCACCCTCCTCACGCCACGTTCCTCAGAGGTAATGTACGTGTTCTAGTAAGAATTCCCCTCTCCTCACAGAACTGAGAATTCATATGCCAAAGTTTACTGCACAAGGCTGTTAATATTGGTACTTTTTCCTCCATTTCCATTCCTCGTTAAAGTTTTCTTCTTGTAACTTTTCAGATTACATGCAAGATCTGATTCCTTCTCCTCCACCTCACCTCAGCCCTACTCTGGGGGATGCAATCCTTTCATTTATCATATTTGCTAAAGACATTCATTCAGTAAAACCAAGGAAAAAAGTCTTTTACGATATATTTTTTGTGTATTCATCCTTTTATTCATACGGGAAAAGTCTAGAGCATTGAGTAAATACCTTGAGGAAAATATACAAAAACATATTTCAATCAAAATAATTTGCCTCCAGAAAAAACTCACCTAGTTTCTCCTGGAAACCGAATTTTCAGCTAGTTCTGTCTGAACAAAGTAAACCTGGAATTTGTTAGATAAAGGAAAAGTGGGTCAATCTAAATCTCAACTGTTCAAGAAGCAGAGGATGGTTCAGTGTTGTGTGTCAGGATCATAACCAGTTTCAAGTTTGTCAACTGTAGTTTCCCTGACAAGGGCTGGTAACAAGTCAACTTTTATTCTTTTACCCCAAGGCTGAGAAAAGAAGAAAATTCTTGAAGGAACATTAAACTGACCTCACAGTGCTAACTCAGTCCACTCTAAAGTGATAAATGACCAGCTCTACAGGGCTCCACTTAGAAAAACTTTAAATAGCACAGTTGACCACTAACACTAAAAGGTTCTTTAGTTTTGACCCACACTTTTCCTTACAGATGCAGGGAAAGGGAGGGGGAAGGATTTTATCCTGAAGGCAGGAAAGAGATGCTGATTGAAATCTTAAAAGATACTTCTACTTAAAGACACTAGAGAATATACTTTTTTATGTTACTGAGAGCAATAAATATACTCACTGCATGTTTAACCTTGAGTACTCAAGATTTTCCTCAAATCACCTGAGACACAAATATGGTAATACAGAGGCTATAAATTCTTTTCCTGGTGAAACTGCTCAAAGGTCTCCAATTTAATTAAAATCGTTGTTAATTTATTATCAGTTCCAAGTAAGTCGTCTCTATATGTTGGCAGCACTGATTTTTTAGGAAGTTTTGTTTGGGGAGGTTCTTGTGGTTTGTTTTTTTCTTTTTTGGTTTGGATTTTATGGGGGTTTTTTATTTTTTTTTTGTTGGTTTTTTTGTTTTTAAACCAACAATTTATCCATAATGTTATGATCAACAGTAGATGTCTAACTAGATGTGACTCTGTAAGTCGAAAAGACGTGCTTCACCTATTTGAGCAAAATTCTTGATTTCTGCTGATGTCAGGGTGCACTGAATCACAGGTTTTTTCAGAGGTTCAAAAAGTATGTTTAAGAATATCTAATTTGCAAATTATGGTTACACAGCAATATGTCATGCCAGCTATAATTTTTTATGAACTCTGAATTTCTTGCTGGAAGTGCTGAAAATGAAGGACAGGTTATCCCTAATACAATAATATCATAAGATTGAAATATTTATGTAAGATCTTCCAAAATAATCTCTTATCATTCCTATTCCCAGAGCAACGACATATAGCTATCCACCATACAGAAACTTGGGCTATGAACTACATAAAATACAATCAGATGTAAAAAAGGTACCTATTAAGGAAAGTTGTTGATATTCAATGCACTTATTTCACAGATACACACTATGTGAACCTTCAGAAGACACTGGAACATTTTTTGCCCAAATGAACAAAATGTAGCATTTACCCATTCACTTAAAAAAACCAACACGCAAACACCACTCCCCCCATCCCTGCCAAAGAACAAGTGCTTTCAAAACCCCCAATATATTCCTACATACAAGAGAAAAGTAACCCAGGAGTTATGGTGGTTACTCTACCAACGGACTCAAAAGTGTCAAAATGAATAATTGATCGACTGTGACACCGCAATTGCTGGGACTACACAGCAAAAGAGAGAGAAAGATCCCTAAGGACCAAAGTGCACATCTCTGTAGTGGGAGCAGCTGTAATAAATCTAAGCTGACAAGTATTCAGAGACTGAAGCAATGTTCCATCAAATATTTTTAAAGTCAGTTCCACACAAGTCAACCCAGCTTCGCCTGGAGATTTATCAGACATTTAGCTGGTGCACGTGATCACTTGTTAAAGTGAAGAGGAAAGCAAAAGAAGTGGACAAATGAGAGACACTGGACCACGGCACAATAAGATTGTAATGCCTAAGGATGAACTTTCACATTTCATTAAAATTTAGAAACATCTAAAAAATTGTTCTCACGACTTGCATTTTTAGACTATCTTTTGTTTTCCCCTAAAAGTTTTCATTTAAGGAAAAGAATTGAGAAATTACTTTTTTTATTTTCCTAAAATTAGCTATGTGTTCCAATCAAAGTTCCTGAATTTTTTTATTTTTTTTTAAGTTGCATGTATATGTTGTTCTTTATGTCCTAACAGAGCTGCACATTCTAAATTTCTGAGGTTTTTACAGAGAAGTTTGTAAAATGCTGCTGGGAAACCCAGGAAAGAAATCATACAAAAGCAACCAACACATTTGATTAAAATGGACTTCAGAAAACTGTACTAAAAACATAAGATCTCATCCATTCAAGAAAAATCAGTTTAATAACACTCTTCACAGTATTATGAATAGAATAAGAATAAGAACAGTCATGGAGTCCCTGTTCAAGAACCACCATCCTCAACAGAAGATCAAGTCTCTTTAATACTGGGAATTCTTCGAAATACCTATCAAAAGGGATAACTTGACAAATCCTTATGTCAGAAAAAAACCCCAAAATATACCAACTACCTGATTATTCCAGGCTGACTCTGTATTCTTCTTCAACCTCCACCCCCATGAGAAATGTGAACAGCTCTCAAATGCTGAAACTCAACACAGTTCAAATGCAGACACCATTAACCAAACTCTGCTAAGATCAAGCCTTTCCCAAAATATAGAAAATTATAAAGCAGGGAGTGGAAAAACGAGATGGGGCAGGGAGTATAGCAGGGCACGGAGGAAGAAAATAAAAAAATCAGCTAAAGGTCATAAAATAAGACAAGAAGGCAGACATCCTGTACCATTCCACAAAAACTGTTCAGGGATAGTGGAGCTGAAAATCAGACATTCTCCAGTGTGAGCTGTGGCTCCATGTTCCTTCTGTGCATATGTCTGATAATGACACACAGTGCAAGCACAACCCAGTTCATGGTGTTAATGGTAATTTTTTTGTTTTGGTTTCATACAAGTGAAATGTAAAGACACTGTGGAAAGTCCTCAGTGGTATTCCAGACTCAAACAGGCTGTTTGCTCCCCAGATGTTCATGCTGGCAAAATTTAATGGATCTGAGTCAAATGATTTAGGAATTCAGCAGTCTGAAGGTACTCCTAACAAAAGTCTCTGAATCTCAGTGCCAGCAGGAAATTCTGTGACTCTTCTATTCATTTACATCCACATTTTCATATCTGAGTTTGATGACAGCCATCTACTGACAATTAGGCTTATGGAGTGAACATAGATGGATAAACTGTCACACAAACTGACATCCACAGTTTTACTCATCTGATGATGGAAGCTGGCACCAGCTCGTCTATGTGAATGAGAGAAGACAGCACAGGGTGGAGATGTATTGTGAGGGCTGTTAAGGTCCCCGAACACAAAAACAAAGACTTTATAATTGATGAGGTAAAGATGTAAGAGCCAGATGGATTTCTATCACACGGTCTTTTTTCATCCTCATTTATGTTCTCTTCTGTTGAAGTATGTGGGAGCTGCTGGTTTCAATGATGCAGTGCTACCCTACTTAATACCCACTGTGGCAGAAACGTGCCATTACATCTGGGAGCCCTCCTACTGCAACTGCCATGGAGAGCTCAGCACAGCCTATTCCCAAGTAAGGAGACACAATTCTACCTCTGCTGAAGAATCAATACTGTTACAGTACACAAAGAAACAAGAACTACAGCAAGATGACCAATTCTGTTTCGAGTAACAATCTGGGGGTTTTTTAATTTTAAGTTTTTGACTAACTTTAAAATTACTGAATACCTTCAGAATTTTGAAATTCACAGGTAAGCATTTTTATGGACCAACATTTATCAACTACAAACTGAACAACAAAACCTAGTTGTCATAGAATGGTTTGGATTGTAAGGGACCTTAAAGATCATCTCGTTCCAATGTCCCCTGCGAAGGGCAGGGATACCCTCCATTAGACCAGATTGCTCAGAGCCCCATAAAACCTTGCCTGGAACACTTACAGGGATGGGCATCCACAGTTTCTCTGGGGAACCTGCCTCAACACCCTAACAGTAAAGAATTTCTTCCTAATACCCAATCTAAACCTACACTCTTTCAGTTTAAAGTCAATATCCCTTGTCCTATTTTCCAAGACCAATCTGTAACATTATTAATTTGATATCTTTGATACTGAGACCCTCCAGAGTTACTGTATTATTTACTAGTCTGTGTAGATAGTAACACGTACAGAAGAGTCTTTTCATCAAAAGGTACTAATACAGAATGACATGCATGTTAATTCAAATTTGGAGGGGCCAGAGACAGATCAAGAAAAAAACAAGAGCACCCATTTATTTCTGCTTTACAGAAGCCCAGTAATGACAGCATTGATGCTGATACCATGCAGCTGCAGCACAATATCTGAAGAGGATTCCCAAAATACCAATGAAAATATCAATGAAACCACTCATGGTATTTCATGTCTCTAAAAGTCATTGTTCAAGTTAGTCATTTACAACCTCTGCATAACAAAGATTAGACAGACACTGCATAAGCTAATTCATCCCATACTAAGAAAGGCGGCCAAGAAAAATGAGATGTGTGACCCTACAAGAAGTCTCTTGCCACTATCAACTGGAGAAGCTAAAACAACTAAACCAACCCAAGATGTCTGACTTCAACACATGAAGTCACAAGAAGTAATTCAATCCCGTTGTTTGCTTGACTGAGTTGGGGTGCTTGATTTTATGTTAACTGAAGAACTTACTTTCCATGATCTTCTCTAACTACAAATAGAAGACAATGCTTCAAAAGAAGCAAAAAGCAGCCAATAAAATTATTTTTAGCTCTTTGTCACACTTGAAAAAAAATGACAACTCAAGGCTGTTGTCATTCACAGAAATGCTATAAAAATCACAGAGCAGCAAAAAATAATGTTTAAAAATACACAGATAATTTTCCTGGTTTTTTGTAGTGCTTTTTAAAACAGCTGAGAGGCAACACGGACATTGCCTACTCCAGCTACTGCAAAGCAGAGAAAGAGCTCTAATAAATTTTGGACTTGTTTCAGAGAGGTTGGAAGATTGAGTCCTTATCTTAAACACTAAAAATGATTAATTTTATTTAATGGGACTACTCACATTAGCAAAAATATTTGTATATATGCCTGTTTGCAGAGTAAGACCTAAAGCAATTTTGTTCTCCTTGACATTCTTTCATGCAGAGGCCTTTTATTTTCCACATACAACACTCATATTTTATACATGGCAGCTTGGAGAGCCCCACTTTCATCAACCTCGTTACCTTTTTGAAATCCTCTGTTGCACCGAAGCTTGTGTCAGAACACAGAAAACCTGTATTCTGCACTTGACATAAAGGAGGAAGTTGTTGTTTGAAAACACAACACAGAAGAGTGAAATAAAGTATATAATTTAGTGAAGAAATAGGAACACGTAAGATTCACACATCTTTCCGGGGTTTTATATCACAAAGACAATGCTTGCAAAATACACATATATTGTGCGAGCAGGACTCAGATAATTTAGGATTAAAAACCGAATAAAATAAGTAAAATAATTATCTGAATAAGCAAACATTAATAGGAAGTAATTTCCTTCATTTTCACTTCTCTGAATAATTATACCTGTGGGCTATTATGAATAATTTATGAGATGGCATGCAGTTTACATGTAGCCCTGAAAGTCTATGCATTTATAATATGATCATTCCAAATAATTCTGGGGCAAACCATGCCTGGTAAGTGACTTCTGCACAAATAGTCTTTCAGCCTTAGGATACTTTAAGCTTCTGTTAACAGAGCAAGGCACACTGTAAAAAAAAAAAAAAAAGGTATTTTTAGTTATTTAAATCTCTCTCCCACAAGTAGCATTCAATAATTCATTAAAATCTTGTAACTCCAAACTTCCTTTAAGCTTTGCGAAATATTGACTAACTACTTTATATATTGATCTTTACAGTGATTAAATTTTTAAGGCACTTGAGACTCAATCCTGGTAAGGGCAAGATCCTCTTTTTCCCAGCAGCATACAAATTATGCTGTGCAGCCCAAACCCAAACCATTCTGAGTACCCTGCTCTAGTTGTAGAAGTACAACATTGTGTTAAGAACAAAAACCCAAGTCAATCCCAATATTCTATTTTCTGACACAGTGCAATATATGGGGAGCAATAAAACAATTACATACCATTCTATTTAAAGTCCCATTTGCCAAGAAATAGTTTACTGTACAGATACTAAAAAAAAACCCAAGAATGTGCAAAAAACCTTTTTTTTTTTGTCTACAGTGAATTTTAGTCTGGATCAAAGATGAAAAAGCCACTTTCAAGAATACAATAGGACTACACATTCTTTTCTCTCAAGATCATTGTGCAGATTTGTAAACACACAGTACTTTGTCTTCCAGAAGAAGTAAACTATACTTATTGGAGAGAGGACCACTGTATGAAGAGATAAACTAGAACAAAAGACATTTTGCAAAACACAATTCAGTCTTTATGCATAAATTAGCCACAAACAATACTGGCGCCTTTTAATAAATTTTGGCTTTAAAGTAAAATTTTTTTAGCTTTCTTTGTTTCTAACACATTTATTGGTTTTATAGTACATTTTACTCTTTTCTTTTCAAGATGCAGTGGAAATAATAGTCCACCAACAGAAACTGTATATTGCAAAGCCTTATTGTAAATTTATTTAGGAATTCTTTTCTGCTTAAAATGTGTATCTCCAAAATATGTCTGCTGTGTTCCTCTGCACTTTAAATTCACAGGCTGGGGTTTGTTGTTTCATTCATATTTCACTTGCACATCTGAACCTATCTTCACAGTAAACGACAGTGTTCCTTAGAAATTAAAAAAAAAAAAAAAAAAGAAGAAATATGTTCCTGACAACCATCCAAAGCACTGACACAGCTCCATCTTCTACCCACTACATTTTGCTAATTATATCTCAACAGCTCAGCTTTCATGAGAAAGAGAAGGAAGCAGATGACACCATCAGTATGCCAGGCCAAAGAGTTAGGGAAAAGAGTAACACGAGTAAGCAAGGGAACCCCATGAGGGAGGAGAATGGAGAGTTGCTTTAATTTTGCAGCAAATACCAAAACCCAATCCAATTGTATGTAAAGATGACACGTGCTTCAAATCTGCGCTGAAGTCAATGTATGCCAAGAACTCCCATTCTGTGCATAAAAAGGTTGGTCTGCACACAAGTTTCATGTCAGAGTAAAAGATGTAAGAAGAAAAAAAAAAAACAGCCTGTTCAGAATAACATGGGGGAAAAAAAGACTCAAGGTTTCCTCTTAAAATAATTTTCCTTGTCCTAACATTCTCTATCTCTTGCTACTGCATGATTTTACTTCTCTCCACCAAAACATGAGCTTTTGAGCTTGGACTACTTTATCTCTCGCATCTTCTCCCTTTCAAGATCTTTCAGTAACACCAAACATCTCGCCTACTTTAATCCAGAGCAACTCTCATCCTACTACCACTTTAAATTACTGAGCACATACCAAAAATACCAATTTTTATAAGCACAGTTGGTACTGTACCAATAACAAAACTTAGTAACCCTTAGCCCTGCCTGGAAAGGGCATTGAGCAATACCTACCCTACTTGGAAGTTGTTGATATATCTGAGAAGTTCATCAACTTCCTTTATGAAAAAGTAAAGGTCACTGGCCAAAGAACATGATTCCAGATGTCCTTTCTTGACTTTATTGTTTTCCATTTTGCTGCAAGAGTGATTACACATAAAATTTTCCTTCCATAACATATGTTACACCATATTCAAGCATATGCTTAAATTGTTTGTAACACTGGAGTACACAAGCCAGTTTCAACATCAAAGCTCTAGTATCCTCTTCATTGTAAATAAAACAAACATTTAACATTCTTAATTTAGAGATCCATTCATGCAAGTGAATTCACAGCTACACAGCACTTATTTGTGATACGAGGAAAAAGAAGTTAATTTTGAACAGGGGGAAAAGCAGCAAAAAACATTCTACTTTAATTCTGAAACAGCAATGCAAGTATTCACATTAACCCCCCCTTTCCTGCTACCTGTTGCCAATGGCACACCACAAGAAAACTTCATCAAAATTAGTAAGACGCCTATAATAACTAGAAAAAATTTCTGTGGGCCAGATAACCCTGCATAAGACTTTTACTGCACGAGAAAGAGATAGAAAGAGATGCTCTTCACATAACGATTCTCTTGATAGGATACCTTAGCCAATTTCTACCCTTCTAGCAGAAAGGGCATGTCAAGAGGAGAGGTGACAAGACCAAAAAAAGCCATGTTCAGCCATATCCTAGCAAATGCCAGTATAAAAAGAGCATTAAATGCAAAGATGATTCAGAGAAATTTGGTTTAACTTTATGTGAACACCCATTCTGCTGTATAGTAAAAAAAAAAAAAAAAGGCACAACACAATTTCTTCCTCTATCACTTGCAGTTGAAATGAGAAAAATAACATATGATGCCAAACATTTTCTGTTTTATAAGACATGGATGGCACCAAAACAGTGTGTAATTTCGTACAGAATATTGATTTTTCAGTTCTGCTGAATAAGTGGCCATTTAAGAAATTATTTAATCTTAAAACAACCTACATGGCTATTTCACATGAAAAACTCCAGTAAACTGGATCTTCATTTCGTATTATCTTTTCCTCTGAGAAAAGTATTGGTCAGGCTCCAACTACATACGCTAGAAGACATATGAAAGCAGACATTTCAGAAAGCACAGAAGCCCACTGGATACTGAAGACCCAGTTAAGTGCCAGTCATTGGGCAAGCACAGTCAGGAAAGACAAGTCAGCTCCTGAAATGAGACACAAATGGGCAAGCAAACACCAGCAGGTTTTTGGATCTGAACCACCTTAATACCAGGCAAAAATAAGACGGAAGCTGCTTTAATAATTGCATGTAATCCTTGTCCTCCAAATAGGGAACTATTTGTTACAGTTAAAAAGTTACAGAGTAAATCAATTTAGCAAACTTTTGGTAACTGAAGGCTTCACAGAAGTTTTATTTGCATGGTGAACCAAGCTTCATGTGCCTACAGAAAAACACCATACTTGAAACTTTCTTTTTTCAGAATTATCATTTGACATAGACTGGTTTTGCTTTCTTGCCCAGGCCTTATTTATCTAAGAGGGTGATTTTTCTAAGTCTCTGTATTCTGGAGTTAAACACAAGTGCACAAGTGCGAGAGAATCATGCATATCTGATTGAAGCATCTATGATTAAGCAGTAAAATACCCTGCACTCATTTCCACATACAATTAAGGATAAACATGCCTTTAAGCAGAGGAAAAATAGCTAGTAGACAAGAAATTTTTTTTAATTCATATTTGTAAGGAAATAAAGAAGAAATGCTTGAGGGGCAATATATTTTAAACCAAGAGGCAGTCAACACAAAGAAGGTCTGCACATCTATGGTACACAGAATTTTACTATGTAAATACTAAGAACTAAACCAAATAATTTACCAGAAGAAATCTAGATTTTTCACATGGGAACCTGGTGTTGTATCATCACAAATGAAGTCTAAGTCCTATCAAGTACTCCTCCTCAGAGTAAAAATGTCTGGAACAATACAACTTGAAATTAGTAATTATTTTAATGCAATCGGAAACATTATCTGCAAAACCCTTGCCAGGCACACCGTACTTTAAATGGTCTATTAAAAAGGAAAGCTGGCTTATCTCTGGAGATCAGTCTTTCAAAT
This sequence comes from Cephalopterus ornatus, assembly GCA_013396775.1. NCBI lineage: Eukaryota > Metazoa > Chordata > Aves > Passeriformes > Cotingidae > Cephalopterus > Cephalopterus ornatus. The sequence goes on from VZRE01001196.1 coordinate 34,940, forward strand.
TAATATCTTTTAAGTTCTAAATAATGTATTGTAGCTCAGTAGCAGAGAAATTGGAAAATTTATGAGTAACATTATAGATCATTATAAAAAATTAACCTTTTCATTTTTTTCTTGAATGAATCTGGCATACTATTCTTTTTCAACTCAGAGTAAAGCATCTGCAAATACAATATTCCTTTTTATATTTTCAACCAGCAGCTTTTCTATATTAATACTAAACATACAGTAGCAGTATCCTTTTGGGAACAGATATGATTTTACATGTAGTTTCTATCCATAAAATAAAGCTGGAGAAACAAATCAGTCACAGTGGTCAGCAGAGTTTTATAACCCAGTGTAATGAATTTCTCAATGTAATAACAGACATTATGAGAATTTTTGTATTTTCAGGAATGGTGGATTAGAGATAAATGAAAGACGTACACACCTTTATTTTGGAAACAAAGCTCAAACCTTTCTCTGTCCTCATAATTTGTCCCATGGCAGCTCAATGTGCAGGAGGATTAAACAGCATAAATGAAGACTTAATATATTTTGTCACAGAACAACTTCCCTTCAAAAATTTTGACCTTAATTGTGTTGTATACAAAGGAAAAACTGGGAAGAAAAAAAAAAAGCGCTTTATTTTTTTTATCACATTATTTCTTAAGATATGACAATGTTAGAGTGAGGAGGGATGCAATGACAGAAGGTAAGAGACACATAGCCATTATAACTCTTCATGATCCTTGAGTAAATGAGCACACATTGCTAAGTTCTTCAACAAACAAAATCCATAGCTGAAGAGCTTTCTATTTTCAACCATACAAAATAATATAAAAGCTCACACATTCACTTTACAACTGAGCGGGCTACAGTTCATCTGGACTCCAGCTTGCAGGTGGGCCCCCTCAGCTTAAATAATCCTCTGGAACTTGATTTAAAGTCTCTGAAATTCATTTAAAAAGTGCATTATCACAGCTCCATAAACTGTTCTACATCACAGAGAGGAGCATCTGAAGGGAGAAACAGCAGAAGACTGGAAGTCTCATTTTAATTCACCCTTACCACTGCCATTTGTTTCTTCAGTGGGTTTGAGTAGATAAACATTATTTCCTATTCCAAAAGTCTACTTTCTTTCCCTTTCCAGATTATTATTTCAATCACAAACTCGCACTCAAACCATGGAATACGATACTTGACCATAGATTTGTCATGGGTTTAGTATTTTTGACAGTGGTACTGTGACTGCAGTAAACTCAGAAAATAGTTACAGAGTAATTAACTGAATACCTGCACATTCTTTAGTATCAATGCTTCATTAAAAAACCATGAAAAAGCCCCAAACAAGTAAACAAAAAACCCAAACTAAACAAACAAAACCGAAAAAAAACCCCAACACTTTATCCTGAATGATAGTTGCATAAGGTCAACGTCAATTAAATCTTAAGTGTTCCATTCGTGGTTCAGCTGTTGAAGCTCCCTATATAATTTTGCTAGAATATACAGCATATAAAATGAGTAATGGAGCTTGTATTTGTATTCTGTCATTCTCTATTAGTGTTGTGTACAGAAAACAAGACCCAAACAGTTAGTGATGAGTGAGGTGAAGAAGGGAAATGAAAATGTCAAATGCAGGAAAAAACTGTTAAATGGCACCAAGTGCCTGGGTGAGGTGTTTGTCTATCCATGTGCTGCTTGTCTTTCTCAATCTATCATCAGAAAGGACAAGGAACCTCAGGAGGGATGAATGTCCTAAGTCAGAAGGATGGAGTGGGCTACATCTTTGACTGCCTCAGGCAATAGCATGCTTGCCCTAAACTGTCAGTTTATGGTCTTCACTGCAATCTGCCTCCTGTCAATGTAAAATTCAGAAATTGAAATCCGATGTGACTTACAGCCTTCAAAAATAAAGACTATACATTTTTTTTTACCCCCCAAAAAACGATAAAACAATGATTACCTGCATGTTCATGGGGGAAGGGGAGTGTCACAACATGGGAAAGGACACACATTTCCAGCGTACCAACTCTCCTTGTTTTTCACGCAGACTGATGCTGAGAGATAGGAGACTGACTGGGAGCAGTTGGCCCAAATGACCATCTGACCATGAAAGAGAAATACGGGCTAAAATTTGAAAGGAAGCCCTCATGGAAATGTAAAACAGAGAGAAGACGCACTGCCATTACTGTCAGTGAGAAAGGACTGGAATAACACACAGAAGCTGATCAAAACAGTTAAAAATGAGAAAAGACACAGAAACATGCTTAAGTTTTTACACGTAATCTGACCTCTCCTGTCTCGTAACAAGCAACGAGATGACAAACAGGAGGCAAGCTAACAGGTAGCATACTCACCACTGTTCTCAGAGATGAGCTACAATTCTGACTGAAAGACCACAGGCCACCTACTTCTACAATAACAGCATCATGAGCAGGGCAGGTACATCTGAGTTTATCCTAGTTCTGGTTTGGTTTTTTCTTTTCCTCTTCCCCCCCCTTTTTTTTTTTTAAGTATTTTTATTTTTTCATGTGGTGTTGGTTGTTCGAGCATATTACAAACAGAAGAGTGTTATATTCAGAATGGCTGTTTCCCTTTTACGGTACCAAAGCTTACTAAGAGGGTTATATCCTATTTCATCACAGAATAGCGATTTAGAGTTTATTTTGTTAAAGCTTTCTTATAACTGGAGATTTTTAAAGAGTTTTCACATTTTCTAAGATTATTTTATAAATGAAGGCCCATTATTAATATTAAATATTCCAGGACATTTACAACATTACCAGAAACCATGGATGTCATCCCTTGGTCAGGCACAGACAAAAAGTCAAAGCACAGATCTGACAGTATTTTACTAATTAACTCTAAAATTCACAACCCTTTAATGAAGTCTAAGCTACACTGGATTCTTGCACTGGAAGTTTTTTTTATAGAGTGTTCTCACTGAGTACACAGGAAAGTAATTAAATGAAACAGATTTTGTGTAAGATCTCCAATAAAGATTTTCACTTACAGTCAGTTTACAACTTGAAAAATAACGTTATATAACTTTTACAGTCATAAAAATCAACAACACAAAATTTTATTATTTTTATATTCAGAAGCAACATAAATCTATTTTTGGTTTTATACTGAACCCCACAGCCAGGATACCATCCAATTAAAAGGCATCACAGTTAGGTCATAGTTTAAATCTGAGACTCCAACTCTACATCCACAAGGATATCTACATGGAAAGGATGAATGTTGCAATCTTTTGGGTTTTACATGCAGCATACTTAGGACTAGATGTTGTGCTACAAGAGAGTCTACTGCTACTCTCAAGCAAAACTAGCACGCTCTTCTCATAGCAAAACACCAAAGCCCAGAGAAACATATGCTGGTAATTTACAAACAGACACTATAGGTGAGAAGGACGCAGAAAACATGGGCATGACCACACTAGCTCTGGCAATTCATGCCCAATTTGCCAGATGCTCTAAGCAGGAATCCAGACAACCTGCACCCAGCACAGTTACTGTCTTTAGGGCAGCTGCATCAGAATCAACAAGATTTTTTTGAATAGCCTCCAGAACCTTAAGTAGTTGCTGGCATAGGTTACACCTTGGCAAAGGGGCATGCTTGAAAGCTGATACAGACTAGAAGCCGACTGTATAATTCTGATGGGGTTCTGTGCCAAGCCAGGCCATGTTTTCACCTTCTCCCCTACATGATGAGCACCGCTTCCAACCTAATATCCATATATAAACAGGAAATAAAACAGTTGGTGGAAGACTGTCACACATCATGAGTATCTGTTCTGGATTCCTCCAATGGTGTTGTATAGTATATGCATGAAAAAAACCATAAAGCTTAGTTTGTCAACACATGTATTACTGCAAGAATTTTCAATCTATTTAAAGGTATTAAAAGATACAAAAACTGCTTAAATTGAGAGTAATTTAAAGAAGGGACTATTTACACACTGATTTTGATTTTGCACTTATTCCTATTATTTGATTCCATCAGGAGATAGCACTGCAAATTCTATCTTTTGTTGTTGTTGTTGCTGGTTTTGGTTTTAAATACAAAATTGTCCAAATATCTTGAATTATAGCCTTTTCCACTTCCAGACACACAGCACCTGTAAGATAAATGCAGTGTGTGGATCTATCTATCTCCATCCTCACTACTCAATAATTTGGTAGGATACCAAGTAACACCATCATGATGCCTTTGTCCCCTTCCACTCTATCCCCTCATGTCCCCCCACCCGCCAAAAAAAAGGTTTAAAATTAAATTACCCACCTTATACTACCTTGGAAAATAAGCTCTAGAAGAAGACCAGACAGTTTACCAAAGACCCTCCATCTCCCTTCTCCCTGCTGACTCCCAGCTCGCTTTCCTTTCCCCTTTTAAACTCCCCAGTCTCTGACTCTCCACAGCCTCGGTTTTCGACCTTTCAGCAGTCCCTCTACCTCTCACTGTCTCATTTTCCTCCCAGGACTCTGCTTTTGCACAAGCAGATACGGCAAAATACGCAGTGTAAAGCTCACTGATAACATTTAGGGGCAGACAGCAGGGGAAACGATTTCTAAAGACAAAATAATTTTTAAAGAATTGCACAACAGTGTCTCTATAATCACTTTCACAAAACAAGAGTAAATGCAGTAACTCTACAAGATTTGCCATTCTCCCTCCATAGCACAATATTCTCTATGGGAAAGAACAGAGAGAAACAGGCATGGAGCCATAGGAAGAAGAAGAAAGAAGCAGCCTCAATGACTTATGACACGAGATTTCTCTCCTAGCAGGACTAATCTCCACTTACTCTACTAAGATGGAGCTTCTTTATGGAACACTTCATATACAGCAGGAGATTATTGATTCACTATCCATCAGAGACAAATTTTATTTTTTTATTTTTAGCGTTCTGCTGGATATATGTAATAAGATTGCTGCTTATTTAGTGGCTTATTCCCAGGTGCAGAAATAACATCCCAAATATAAAAGTAATTCAGCTTCACCCTCATCCCACCATAACTATATATCTGTCTTAACAGTATGATCATCACTGACCACAGAACAGATTGCCTCAGGTCAACTGAATTTGCAATGATCTTATGATACAAAAATAATTTAATTTGAAGGGAGAAGAAAGCCCCATAAGATACAAGTAAACACCAAACTGCTCAGTCTTTCTCTCTAACTGCAACAATCATAGAAAAGAGAATCCTTCTCTTCAGACAGGCTGGGTTTCCTAAATGAGAAAGGGACTCTCATCCCTCTCCCCAAAACGCCAATCAGCAAAGCCAAGACAGGCTTCCAAATAGCCAAAAGAGGAAATGCAGCTTTTTATTCAGCTCAGTGGAAAACAATCCTGATGGCGTTTCCAGTATATGCAGATTCTGATCATAAAAATATTCTGCTGGGTTTCCTCCTTAGTTTTTTTAATAAATAAATTATTATTGGTCAGCTATTCTCCAAGACCAGACAGTCTCTTCAAAGCCTTAGCTAAGGGTTCACATTAGGAAAACTAGAGCCAGCCAGTGCATAAGGGGACACACTAACAAGACAAAAAACTGAAAATGCAACTATACCAATTAAAAAGTTGAATCCACCATGGTGTTGCTTCTACTCCAGCAGCTCTGGTAAGCTGCTTAAGGTTCGAGTTTATAAAAGGTCACTCTGTAGCATTTTTTTTACTTTATTTTTTAATGTCAGGGAAATCCCCAGGGCTGTTGCCAGTTGCTCTGAAAATGCCGTAACACAGAATGGAAGAGAACAGCTTTCGGGCTGGGGGCAGGCATCTGTGAGAACCCAAACCTTCTTGGTCCCCAAGGTGACAGTAAATATGAGCCCACTGTATAGATTTAGGAAGACAGACAGAGCTACTGAAGGCTATGACAGTCTGCTCTCAGTGCCCTCACATAAAATCTGCAGAATGAACAGCGCTTTTCCACAACCTTCCACCTGCTCATGGCATACACTAATCACCTAGTGTTTCACCAAGTCAGGAGAGATGAGAAACCTGGAGAGGATAAGGGCTGAAAGCACACACAATTCAACCAGAATCATTCAAAAAGGGTAATTTGGAAGATAAGCAGTTCAGCACAATGAACTAATCACTTCCAGACAGAACATTCTCACTGAATAAAACAACTAGAGTATTACACGAAAACACTGCACATCAGGAAGACTGTAATTGCCCTCTGAAGAAATTACAGAAGGAAATTAAAGCAAGAAAAATAAATTAGAAGGTAAAGTCAGCAATTTTAAAGATTAAAATCATTACTTTTTGCAGAATGAAGAAAACTGATCTACTACACTTTCATCTTTATATATAACATTGGTAACAGGAGGTGGTCATTCAAAAATAAGGAATCTATGAAACTGGGCACCATAGCTAGCACGTTTCTGATCCACTCCAGCTTACAGTGACTGTATTTCTTCCCTCAGTCCTTCCACTGAGGGGAAGAAAAGAAAAATCCACATACAACAAAAAGAAATTGTTAAAACACAAAACATTTCCAACCAAAGTTAGAAAGGCAACATAGGAACTACACACAAGTCTGCTTTGTGCTTCACATGGTCACGGCCAAATTACAGTACTCATTTTTCCTGAAGTAGTGAACACTGGAACAAGCATCCATACCCGTCTCTCCTCCATATTACACAGATGATGCTGAAATGTAGCCCACAATAAGAAATCGCTTTGAACTGTGCAGAACTCCGCAGCCCGTACACCAGAAAATGCGGCTACAGAGGCTACCTATGGCACTAATGCAATCCCAAGTAGACTGACCCTTATTTATCTGAAAGCTCTCATTTCTTCAGAAGAGACTTAAGTCACACTACTGCAGCTGCAATAAATGTGATACTACAGCTAGAGCTCCAGTACATAAAGGATGAACAACAAACATAGTATTTTCTAATTTTCTGGGCATATTGCAAGGTTGCTAAATGCCCACAAACACAGAAGACCCGAAACACTGCCACAATAAAATTACTTTTGGGCATTTTTTACCACTGGCAATAAATAAGTTCATATAAATAGTCAACTTTTAGACCATGAGCATATAAGTAAAAATTACTAAATATGTGTTTGCTAAACAGACCTCTCTCATTCATCTCAGACAGCCAACTGCTTTCATTCATTTATCCTAAGGTATATTGAGTTTTTTTATGTTGTTGAAGTTTTTAAAGACCATGTTTATTCCAATAGGGTTCTGATTCAAAATACCTTTAGGTCTACCATTAAAAAGTTACACATCTGTCAATAACCATTTTGCAGAAGTAGTGCCATTATATCCAGCCTAACTATTCAGAAGTGCAGATGACCACCACAAGATGTCAATGAACTCCACGGATAACGGAGTCTAATAATAAAACGTTTGTTTAAGCAGTCATTGCTAATTTCCAATTAAGAATACAGGCTCCATAACAAGCCAATGCGCTAAAATAAACACAAACAGAACTCCACATGGCTTTGGCTTCACATTAGGTGATACATTTCCAGGTAAGAAAGGAAAACAAATATATTTGCTTCTCTCCCACCTGCCTCCACATTGTATCCAAGCAGGGATCTGTTTGGCTGTCGCAAGGACAACAACAGGACTGCCCTCAATTAAATCCCCACAACCCTTCCAGTAATGGGGGATAAGGCAAGAGCACATTTTGGCAAATGGATTTATATATATAGGTCACAATTGACCTGGAGGATGTGTTGTTTTGGCAGCAGAATAAGGAGGAAGCCCTCAGCTCTTCATTTTCTGTGGAGTTTGAAAGCCAATCAACTGACCTAAAAATCAAAATATACTGAAGAGGCTAGTGGACCTGGAAGCAAAGACAGTGGCTGACCTGCAAGAAAAAGTAGCCAGATGTACCCTGACCTTTAGAAAAAGTAGGCAGAAACTATGAGGCCACAGGGGACAACCTTTTTTAACCCAGTGCAGCATAAGCCTTACAAAGGATTTTGATATTTCTTGGTAACAGAACTATTATTGTCAATACAGGGGAATCAGAGCTCATTCATGCCTGGTTGTGATTAAAGACAAGTTGCTATCTGCCACTCAGTCCTACATGATGTCTCTCTACCCTTCCTGTCTCCGCATGTGAGCCAAATAGGATTGCAAGGTTTATCACTTCAGTCATTATTGCACTTACAGTGTTCTTGTGAAAGTACTACTCAATCAAAAGGAGAAAGCACCTATAAATCCTCTTTTATCTCTATAATTTAAGGGCACATAATCTGCAAGTTCAATATGCTGCATAAGTTACAAATTAAATCAACCGCTAGCATTTTGAAAAGTTCTCATTTTTAAAAGCTCATGTTTCCGCACAGAAATGAAGCAGCTTGTTCTAAAAGCTTACAAGGAACATAAAAACTCCTCTGGTTTAGTGGGATTGCTGGTGGATCAGACATTTCAGATGCACTTTTGCATTAATAATAACAGTTAAATGCACCTAGATTAATAATATTAAAAAACTGCCCAAGCTCCTTTCAGCATGAATTTGATATCAGAGGTGTCATTGGCTACATAGTAAGTGATTCATACAACAGCAGACTATAAACACTAATGAAAATAACACAGCTATTTCTCAAATTTATGTAAGCTGCAATAGCTGTTTACCAGCTTAAAGGTACAGGACAACAGAGCTGTCACTTGATTTTAAGAGTATCAACCACACAACATGTATCTGCTTTAGTTAACAGTTCTACCACCATTGCTGCTAATGACACACTGTGTCTGATCCATCAGAGGCTAATCCTGAGGTTTAAACAAATGATTCCCTATTATCTCTTGGCCTTAGAATGTGCCACATCAGAGATCTGATGGATTAATGAAACACTGCTCCTGCTAATTGCTGACACAGGAGTATTTAGGGCACTGAGGCAAGCATAGGAATAAAAATAATAATTAAAAAAAAAGTAAAAGAGAGAGAGGCTTCCTAGCTTTCCTCTGTAACACATTAATCAGTCACAAAATGTCCTATTGTGAAAGATTACTAAACATATGCTTTATCGCTTGGTCCCAAGCAAATCAAGTCTTTTCCATATTAAATTTGGTTTAGCAGCTGTACAACCAACAACCAAAGATGCTAAACACCAACACAAAGCAAAAGATAAAGAAAAGTTTGTACACTGAATTCCTGTAAAACTGTGCATAATGCAGGAATATGCTAAGGAAAATGAGAAAACTCTTAAACAATATACAACTTGGCACCTGATCCCTACAAAAAAGTGCTGGAACATTTGCAAGAGTACGCTGATCAGCCTTACTTTTACTGACATAAAAATCTAAGATTGGTATTAAACAACAAGACGGGTAGACAGAATTTCACTCAGCAGAAATCACAGCTTTTTTGTTGAACAGTGTGAGTTCATTGCGCACACCTGTAAAGGAAGTTGAGGTGCTTGATTTTATTTTGAGTCAATGACCAGAAAAAGTCCCTAAATACACAGACACCTGAGCTGCTGATGATCAGTGTACTGAGCTCACCACTGAGCTCTTCCACACTCTCGCCAAGTTATCAAGTAACCACATAAAAGTTTAATAAATTCTGTAAAATTGAATCAAGCTGGTTCTAAAGTCCCTTTAAAAAGCTGAACTATTAAAAAAAAAAAAGAGAGAGAATAAATGAAATGTGATGGAAATAAGGCAAATATTCCGTTTACAGGGAAGTATACAATAGATTTTCTTTCTACTTCATGAAAAAATACCAGTCATTTTCTGTGACTCACCAAACACTGATAGGCATGTTCACTTGCTATATCAAAAATTATAGAAACAAAAGCACAAAACCAAAAAAAAAACCCCTCTGTTCACACAGGTGAACAGAAAAGATGGCCTGCCATCCTTGGACAAAGGCAAAGCACTAAACCAAACTGCTATTCAATGATAATGAGAAAACATGCTTAAAAAACTTCCCTACCTTTGCCTGCACAATGAGAAGGCAGGACCTTGGCATGGCAGGATAAAGCAAGACACAAATAAAATTTAAAGAGAGTTGACCAGAAAAAAAAAATCCCAAAACACGTCTTACTTCTAAGTTAAGACAAATAGCACCAATTAATGAAATATATCGACTAATTCTTCATGATTTTATGTAATGATCTCAGCATACAGACATCCACTCCTAAATTTCAATTAATGAAAACCTATGTAACACTGTAAAACCATTTTTCAGCACTATATCCAGTTTAGGATTTCCTCTCAAACTGCCAACATGTGGAGGTCAAATGCTGCAGCAGCAGCGAGAGGCAGCATTTCCAAAGAAAGCAGGAGAGTGTGTTCAGCCTGTGCCACACCATCCCAGCTTCCCACAGCCTGGGCACAGAAAAGACTTGGATTTCCAACTTCACTGCAAGACCTCTTTCACATATTTAAAGTGAAGTAACCACAAATACCACAGCATTTAACACCTGGGTATCCCACAGCCTTTATCAGTGCCTTTACTGCGGTTTGCTACCATGATCAAAAGTGGTTGGAGTTATTCCCCATCACAAGCAGACTACTGCCCATAAAACTCATTCCTGTGAACTTAAGGATTTTAATTCAGCAACAGACGTCCTGAGAGAGAATTTCTATTTTATCTCAGAGAGCACCAAATCTGAGTGTTAAAACTCCAGAAAAAGTAGTATTAAAGAGATCTGCTACCTCTTACTGATATTACACAGTTAATGGTGCTTCTTGTCAGTGTTTTGAAGAATTTTTTTAAGTGGAATAGGCCGTAAAAAATATTTGCTAATTTTACTGCTTCGCAGAATAAAAACAAGGAGGTGAATAATGCAACACACAAAGAAGTGTGTTGAAATTCTTATTTATTTCTCTTACCATACACATCTCTACTAAAGTATCATTCACATGCTCTTAACACATTATTTTTCCATATTTTTTATTGTTCATCAAAAATTAAGCTCTATCCATCTTAGAAATCAATATGAAAAATCATTAAAATAATCCACTGTAATATCTGATATTACCTGGAGATTAAAAAAAAGAAAAGAAAGAGTCAAAGCAGAAAGACTTGCTGTTCTGTAACATTTTTGAATACACACAACAGGCTGAAAAAAAAATTCTGAAAGCCTGAAATTAAATATCATTACAAGCATACTAGTGTAAGTTTCACATTATTAAATATACTGTATTGCTTTTTTAAATCTAGATATTTATGAAAAATTTAACACTTAGAAGTTGCTAATGCAGTAGAGGCAACCTCTAAATGTCTAGATTCCCAGCAATATTACAGTATGTAGTCTTTTGCCAGAGGTGAGTAACATTCGAGTCACACAACTTCTGGCTGTCACTTCCAAGAACAAGCAAGTTAGAAAGTGACAAAGGACTGTTGGAAAACAGAAGATTATTGAAAGTAAGACTGGACAACAATGAACTAGTACATTCAGTTTACACCAAAACAAAAAAAAGAAGGGGGGTTGAATTTAGAAGGGATCTTTTTTCTTCCTTTTTTTAATCACCTGAAACGATTGCCCTAGTGCTCTGGTACTAAGAGAGTATTGAGAAAACATCCAGTAGACTTCAGCATATGCTGCAGTTCTGACCAACGTTACGTCATAGGAATTGCTCCACTTCAGCAGCTTGTGTATCCCAGTAGCAGAAACCAGGATGAACACGTGTATTCTGTTAAGGGCAAGCAAAATGCATTTTGCTTCAGAGTAAGCTAATTCAGCCCACCTAAATATGCATTACAGTTTTGGGGTTCTAGTTACCCTTTGGCTGTAGCAATGTCAACCACAGTAGAGATATCTCACACCAAGCCTTTGCTTTAATGACTACTCTGCAGTCTTCCTGTGGTGGAAAGAGGAGAGCCAGCAGGAACATTTGAGTGAGGTTGTTATTATACACACATGCAGCACGGAACTGGAGAAAGGCAACCCACGTAGACAAGTTATTAGCAACTCGGAGACATCAACCATTGCTCTCAGGATGTGATTCTAGCAGATCACCTATGAGCCACCAACCACAACTGTTCCCAGGTTTAACCATGCGCTATGTGTCTGGGCAGTCAGTAGAACAGAAAACTGGAAGATATACAAGCTATGGGAGTAGTTAGCAATTTTCTAGTTCACTTTCTAGCCTATGTCCAAATATTACCAATTACCTAAAATAACCGCTTCCAATGAACTGGGACTTCTTTCCCTGATTACATTTCAACTGGTTTTAGCAGTAATTATTTTTGATGCATGTTGCTGTGGCCACAGTAGCATAAGCAATTAGAACAGTGAATGACTGAGTATGCAGAAGGTGATAGCTGGGAGTAAAACTTACAGTCACGTAAAAAAATCTTCAAGACAAAAAAATAAGGGAAAAAATACAAAAAAGGGATTCTGTGCAATGTCATTTAAACTATTAAAAAAGGCCTTAAACCAGAAATGTTGTAATTTATAATACTCAAATAAGATTACATATTTTACTGCTTTAAAAACTCTCCCCATCTCTGTTTTATTCAACAGATAAATTAGTAGAACACTCATAATGTGCCATTGCACTTCAGCTAATCTTTCCATCTAATAAAGCAGTAACAGTAATTTTAACTGAAATTATCACTGGAAAAACGGCAAATTTGTCATTTTGCAAAGATCAGATTTTCAAGGGTTTTTCAAGACAAATAATATCCATTATTTGCTATAATTCTCTTTCAGGCTTTTTCAGGTCAAACAGTGATAGAGAAACTTCTTCTACTGGGAAACATTAGTTGAAATCCACCTGTGAACTACTGAAAAGATATTATTCTGTCTTATTTTACTACTGTTCTGATAAAGCAACCACATCACCTACTAATATTCAGACTAATTAGTTGCAGTATTGTATCTACTCCTGACTAGAATGGTTAGATTTTGATTTTAAAAGTTTGTGGAATACAAACAATCCAGTATTATTCAGCAAAACTGAACCACAAGATATGTAGATGAAACTTTTTTTTTCCCCTCCAGGACAGTAAAAGCTATTTAATTATTTAAAAATTCAATTTAATTTTTGAGGACATATACGCAGAGTGAATCTTCAGAGACAACAGTAATGTCTCCTCTGCTTAATTTAGTTCTTTATATTAGTATTGCAGTTCTAATGTTTTCATTATTTGGACTTTAATCTGCTGATTACTTTCTGGCATAGTTTTATTAATGAATGGGCTTAGTGCCCCCAATTAGTGCTTTTAATTATTGGTTCCTTGCTGGATTTTTCCTTCCTTTTGTAGTTGGTAGGCAGCCTTCAATTACTTTTTTAGTTTTTTAGTTTTTTCTCATGCTTTTCTTAAAGATAGTGCATTTGCTTCCATAACAAGAACAAAAGTATATTCATAACAGCAGCAAGCATTAAACGACACTTTCATAACCGGCACTCTTACCAAGGTCATTACATTCAATATTGTTCTTTGTTCCCTTGTTCTTTGTCACCTTTGTGAGTGATGCTCTCACAGCCAGAACCTCATTCACATGCTTTATTTTCACTTGCTTCCCCTCCATGTTATAGTGCAGCCCTTGTAAAAATCCTGATGTTATACAGACCACAAAGTGACACATCTGTTTACTCAGATCGTCTCTGACTTTCCCTATGCTGCAGCTGATTGCCAAGGGTTCAGTGAGGTATTTGCGAGGGGAAGAGGGGTGGAGGTGTGGGGATTGGCAACACTGAAACGAAATTTGAGTCAGCTACTTAGCAAAATACATTTCTTTTTGTATTATACTCTGGCAGGGCTTTTCAGCATGAGACGCCTAACTCTGAAATTGGTTGATTCTGCAAAACTACACAACACTGACCTTCATGAAGAGATGCAAGATGTTCCAGTTCTCTCAGAATTTTTCAAGTAGAGGATGGCTAGTAAGGAACAAGCAGATCAGGGAGGCCTGTAGCTTTCCTGAAGATCGCTGTTAATGTAATATTTTTGTTTCTTACACTAGGTTAATAGTGTATTTCAATTGCTGGTCAGGTAAATATTTTGCCACAGTATTTTATTTCAACTATCTTAACTTTATTTCAACTAACTTAACTATCTTAATCCTTCTTTGTAAGAGTCTGACTTCAGACTCCCTTGTATTCTTGAGTATTTTTTCAGTACAGGGATGTACAAAAACACAAGCTAGCCAGAAATTCCTACAACATAACTCAGCTCCCACAGAGAACCCCCGTTAGCTGCTATTCAGTCCCCCAGTAAAAATGATGAGCTGGCATTCTTGTTGGCAACCTGCATCAGGGCAAAGGGCTTCAATGGTACTCTCCCTCTCAATATGCAGTACAATTTTTCCACTTCATGCCACTCAGAAAAACTTCATAGAACATTTATGTAATATTTAAGTTTAACCATGTTGAAAGTAGCATCACTACTTTTTCCACGAAACCCTGTTTTATATTCTTAGTTTTTAAACAACATCCAAGTTGCTGATGTTTTCTTTTACTCAATGCTTTACTGTGTTCCAGGCACATAATTATCAACTGAGATTTTTATGAAAACTTTGGCTTAGATACTGTCCACCTATCTAACTTCAGGGAAACAACAGACTTCTGAAAAAAAGTTTAGCTGCCCTTTGCCACTCCTGTTTCATACCAAATTAGTTCTGTTGATAACAAAATGGTACAGACCTCAGCATTTCTAGTTTTCTCTTCAGTCAGGGTGGAGAGGGAAGCGAACTCACTAAATGTAGCACTCTTCGAAAGAAATGCAATTTGACAGGAATGCAAGCAGTCTTCATAATTATTATTCTTCTATCCTCTATCAGGTTTTTTGGTTAAGTGTTTTAACTACCATGGAAATACATAATCCATGCTTTGTTATACAGATCTCCTATCTGTGTTTAGGCCAAGATCACAAAAGCAGTGGCAGACCAACCAGCTAATCATATTCTTCAACTTACAACCTCAGGCAAATGACCTTAAACACTGCAAAACATAATCTTCATCAAATCCAAACAGAAGTAATAATTAATTCAGTAATGTTAATATTCAGAAGCTTAAAAACGTGTCCTGAGGACACAGCAGAATGTTAAATACACTAAAAATAGCCTTGAAAGAAAATACAGTAATGAAGAGGCAAAATATCTTTCTCAGAAGCCCTCTCCACTGCATGCCACTTAAAAGGGAATTTTAACTTGCATATTTATGTTTTATCAAAGTTAGAGGAAGAAAATCAGCACTTCGTCTTCTTTCATAATGGAACTAATATGAGTTCTAGGAAATATTTTTGACCAGGATTTCCTGCCACAAATTATCATATTTTATCACAAATTTCACAAAGTGGCATCCTCACCTTTCCCTCAATACCCCTGATGCTCCCTTCTGCCTCCCATGAGCTGTGACAGAACCCCACTATGACGGTTCCAGGTGGGCAAAGCAGCTGGCCAGGAGCATTGCAGCACACACTAACTCCAATCTTGCTCCTTTACTCGCTCACAAATTTACACAAAACTAACAGGAACTAATTACCTCTTCTTCTGAGATTTTTTTCAGCTTATATATGCAGAGAAGCAGGTTCCAGTGTTGCAACAAGGGACTGACAAAGCAAGAAGCAGAGCGGTCACATAAACCACTGCACTTAGGACCATAAGCTGTAAATGCAATGCATCTGGCAAAGCTAAAGCTTTTGTTTCTGACTCAAGGTTTACATAAAAAGTATGTACAGCCTATATAATCCATAGTTAATTATGCCTGAAATTCCCTGACCTTTGTGTTCAAACAGCACACTTGGTGACAATAAGATGCAAGATTATAAGCTGATTTTCACTAGTTATATCAGTATCAATCACACAAATACAATCCCACGCACCTTCATTTGCTTCCAAGGCATTTCCCTGGTCAAATTCCAGATGAAGTTGGCTAAAATTGCCCAGCTGTATTACTAACCAACAAGAATGGCCTGATGAACCTGGTCAGTTACTGTCTGCATTTTAGGGCTGAGGAATTCAAACCCAGAAAATTCTGTCAAGTCACCCAATTCATTAAACAAAGATGTAAATTAGGTTCAATTTTAAACTCAGTTTAGACTCTATACGTGAGAAACACTAGGTAAAGCATCCAAGGCTGCAGACGTGTTACCTGTGTCAGAAGAAAGAGGAGGAATTCTTCTCATACAATGCAAAAACAAACTATTTTTTTAGTAAAGGACGATATCAATCAATGATTAACATCCCATGGGCAGCTCTTCTAAGATCATGTAGTTTAGATTTTCCAAGACAGATGACTTCAGCAATTTCTAAACCATGCATAGTTATTTCAGGAAATAACTATGCAAGAATTGAAGTCCTGGAATAGCAACAAATTTCAGGAAATAAAGCTGTAATCAGAAGATAAAGCTGTAATGACAGAAAAAAAAAAAAAAAAACCACAAGAACAAGAAACCTCTTGAACTCTCCCTGGATCCTGGAACAATCCCCAGTTGAGAGAACAGCTGTTACAAAGTTCAATTAAATCAAACTACCATAAATTAACACCAGTTAATGGAGATTGCCTTAAAAAACCTGAAGTGTGTGCTTAAAAGCCAATTTTTCAAAATATAAGTTTTGATGCATTTTTTTCATGAGGACTTTGAAATAATGTATCAGAAAAATCAGAATACTACCAAAAAAATTTTATTTCTTAATTTATATAAAACCTAGTCAAAGACATATGGTAACTACCTGGAAAAATAAAACACAAAACATGAAGTAGGTGTGCAGTGGGAGGTCTTAACAGAAATGTTCAATAGGACAGCGTGAACAACCTTTAAGAAAGCTGCACCATCCCCTGAGTTTGAAGATGACAAAAATACTGAGGAAGAAACATTAAATAATAAAGAGCATTACACAGCAACCTCAGTAGCATTCAGTGAGTCAGAGACTAATATACAGTCATGTTGACAAACACCTACAAAAACCTGTGTTTAGAAGGAAAGGATGGGTATGGAGAACAAGAGTCTCCACGCCAGGAAGGAAGGACTGAAAGAAAAAATTGAAAATAAAAGTGTTTAAAAACAAATACACCAACCCAAACAAAACCCAGACAGTTAACCAAATGTGGGTTCTTCATAGAACACTGGGGCCAAAGAAACACACATGAACTACCCGGACACTAAGGTCTAGGTACAAGGAGGATGTAACTGTGGAAGTTGCTAAACCCTAGACTATGGAGGTAGACAAACCAATCAATCCACAAATATCAACCCCACCTCAGTTCTGGTATTATAATTATGTAAAAATTTCCATAACCCCAAAATCAGATTAGCTTCCTTTAAAAGGAAAGAGAAACAAAAGAAGGAAATTGGCCTTTAACAGGCAATTTATAATCTCATAGCCTTTCTTTTTTTTGTTCAAAAATACATTCAGTATCAAATGACTCTTAGGCTCCAAAAGAAAGAAGGGAAGTTCTTTCCTATTAAAATCAACTTTTCACAACAGCAAACTATGTTGATTTTCTGAATAAAAAGAAATCCCCACCAGATCTCCACAGCAAAGGATACTAGACGACTAGAATTTCTGTAAAGCTCTAATACAGGATGCAGAGGTCAGGTGGATACTATTAAAGCAACAAACCACAGAAATACTAAAAAACCACAAGAAGGGGCAATTCTTGAGGTTACAGTTATTCAAATGGTAGAACTATAATTAGCAATCTCTGGAATTTTTCATGAACTCTAGCAGCTTCATTGCATATGCCACTGTATTGTACAGAAACAAAACATTAAGTATGTGTTAACATCCATACCAAATTTCTGCCTCATCAAAACAGCTTTATACATTTTCTTCTAATTACCAGCAGTTTCAAAGGCAAAGAGGTATGAAAATTCACTTGGTTTGGAGTGAAGGAGTAATGGCTATTAGAGACAGCAGCACTACCTTCTGCATTTCTAAGCACTGTTAATATCCATAACACGACTTCAGTATTGCCAAAGTGGACCTTTTATTTTATAATATTTTATAATAATATTGGAGGCTGAGGGCTGGAATATGATCCTAATTTTAAGCTAAGAATTTACTCAAGTAATATTAAAATGCTGAGCCCAGATCAGCCAGGTAACACCAATGTGTAGAAATCAGAGACAAAATACATTCTTGAAACATTCTTCCCTTACACTCTTGAAACAAAGTAACTGATAAATGTACGCAAAATATTAGCAGAAACAATAGAGGAACATAAGGAAGGCTGTGTTCTCTCAAAGGTGAAAATTTATTCCTCAAATCCAGCACTAATAAGACTATAAACTGACTACAGCAACAAAAAGAGAGCTGAGAGCTTGTCAAGCTGGGTTGCCTCTTAGCTTGGGTGACCCTGAGCTCAAAATTTCCTGTTACACAAAGATAATACAGGAGGCCCAGAAGACTTCTTTGTGAGAGAGCCATCAAGAGCAGATTTATTATTAGAAAAGCTCCCCCACACTGACTCAGTCTGCCCTAAACCACCTCAAGACTGGTAAACAAAGTTTTCACACAAATTGCTAAATATCTGTAGACTCAGGAATTCTATTGCTACATTTTAGTGAAACAGAGAGTGCCATGGATTTGCCCGAGAGTTGCCAGTATTTGCAAGAGCATGCACACTAGCCTGCATATACTAGCATTTTACATTTCCAGAATAAAGAGCAATTAAGTTGTTTTAATTCAACTAATACTCGCTCTTTTGTAAATTATTTAACAGTGTAGAGTATCCACCTATTCTATTTCTCAAAATAGCTATTATATTTGAATTAACCAAGTTCGTTTCAGCACCATTAGTTGCCACGATTTGCTTATGGAAGACTTCAACCCACACTGCTATGACCTCTGTGTATACAGCTGGAACGTCACCACAGGATTCCCGCCTTCCTCTTTTACAAGTACGCTGTGGGGAGGCAGACACTAAACATCAGGGGCTTGTAGTGATCAGATCATTAAATTGCCCAATCTAATATGAGGACACAGAGTGCTGTTCCTGAAAGATTTACATTTCAGAAGTCTACATTTCTTTAAGAAAATTAATTTTTAGCATGCATGCACTCTCACGGCAACTAAAACATTATCTTTTTGCCAATATCTCCTCAGCATTAATCCAGTTATTTCATCAGTGCAAATCACTCGATTTTTCAGACCTTTGCAAGTCCATGTGACAGAACTGCCGAAATTGTACCTTGCCTATGAGCTTACAGGTGAGGATCACATACCTGAGCAACTATTTTACTTTCCAGTTGATTCCACACAGAATTCAACCCAAACACTTTGCAGAGATACTAGCAAATAGCTACAAAATGCCTTAATTCACTGGCTCCCAAAAGATTAAAGGGGAACAAACCTGTCCCATTTCATATTCCTCATTTCAGAAGTCTTGTGCCTCACTTCACAATTGAGAAAAGAGTGCTTGACCTGGAAAATGGCACTGACTTTCCTTAAAATGGGAAGAGAAGCTTGTAAAAGCTGACTATGCCCTGAAAACATGAGCAGAATTGTAAGCATGCTATTTCTCAGATAACAGGAGGTGACCAGTCTTTAGGTTGCCAAGAACATTTCAGAGTTTAGCTAACGAAGTCCCTGAAGAGATGATCATTTTTAAAAGGCAAGTAAATGTAACAGTATCTCAGGATGAGGTCTGCTGACCTGAACAAAAGTGCCCTTACTTCCACAGCAAGAGGTCACTAAATGGATTGTCAACCAAAGGAAGCCCTGAACAAAAAAAAAAAAAAAAAAAAAAAAAGGAAAAAATAAGAAGCAGGCAAAGCTTTCAAAGACTGTTGGAGATGGACAACATTTTCCTATTCTCCCATGGGAACTATGAATTCATCTACCATTTTGACAGAATCCTTACAGAAGAGAGCACATGTCCAGATGGACATTTCGGATATTACCTGAAAGCCTTTTGAGGAAGACTTACAGCTTTTCTTTGAGGTGCCACTCACTAACATGGCTCTTTCTTAGAAATAAGCAAATTATTTCAACTGCTATGTATTCTGCTTTGGTTTCAGCCTGCTTGGAAGCAAGGTCTGCTCCACATCGCAGTAACCTCTTACCCTGGCTGTAGGCTTCACGATACTTTCCATTTGCCACTAAATTCCACAGACAAACTGGTGCAGAAGACAGCAAGACAAGACCAAATGAGTGTGGATGTTCTTTTTACCTGCAAGGGAATCTAGTCAGAGTGATTCTGACTCCACTGGAGACTAAGAGCAATGCATTAGGTGAGAGAATATTTATCAACTATGAAGGGACCTGTGGCAGATACAGGGTACTGGCTTTCATGATGCAGTTGTAGTAGTAGTAGTTGTAGTAGTTGAGCTGTTTTGTCAGACATGAACTTTAGCTTCTGAAGTCTTTGAATGCTAGGGTGGGTACAAAAACCAACCCAAGGGAAATAACAACCTCAAGGACCAAAAACATGAAGCCAAGGTCAAAAGCCTTCTACTGCCAATATTGCAATTTACTCAACCATAAAATACACTATCACTTTTTTTTTTGCTAGATAACTTAGCAGACTTCAATGTACAAAAGACAATTTTGCCAGAATAAAACAAAGAATCATTAGAAGAAATGCAACCATTAATGAAGGTTTGGAAAATCTGCCATTTAATAACAGACACATAACGTCCAAGTAACTATTTCAGAAAGGTTTGAGAGCCAAATTGCTTATAGTCTAAAGAATTTAAAGAACAATAAAATTTTTGATAATAGGGAACTTCATCCAGCAAAAAAAATGCATAATGAAATTACAACAGAACAGAACCTTAAAGCTTAACCAAACTCAAATTAGAAACAGGCACTCAAACTCTCTAAGTGACGGTAATTTACGACTGAAACCCCTTAACCAAGGATTTGGGGGTTTTAGCCATCAGACCCCTGTATCAATACCTTTCCAGATACATGTCCAAAAAAAAAAGTGCAAAATGTAATGGGAAAGCCTGTGTAGGCAACAGAGAAGTAATTAGCATGGGCAGAAATTAGATGAACTGAATAGGCAAGACCCTTTTCAAAGCACTGAAAATTATCCCAGGTTTGTGCGTATTCAACTAGAAGAGTTTCTCACATTACATTTTGATCCCTGTAATAAAGCTTCTAAATACTAGGTATCTCATTAGCAGGTTTAATAAGAAATTTAAAGACGGGAAGGAAGTATTGGAGGGGAAGGTTTTGTGCTTTTTAAATTTGGAATCCTAAATAATGTTGTTCCACTCGGCAGAAAACAAAGGAAATCCTAGGCTGTTTAAACGTAATATTCTTCCAGTGCTAGCAGCATTTCTGCTGCCTCCTGCTTTCAAAGAAAGGATCTACTTCATATACTAAGCAAATCTTAAACAAACAACAAAAGAAAAAACCCAAGGTCAAAACAAAACTGGAAACCTGATTTATAAGCAGGATGGGGGTTTATCCACAATCACAGACTTCCAATGCACACTTCCTAAATGTTTTAGTAAAGACATTATTAACTACAATTTATCAAAAAATCATCATAAAGGAATTTAACAGCAAACATCTCAAATTATAAGAAATCTCAACTATGAAATAGTTCAATAATTGTACGCCATCCTCACAAATGTAACATCTTTCTTTTTACGAAGAACATTTTTGAATCTTAAACACTTCTGTACAAACCCCACACAATCCCAATAGATTTTTTTTCTCTTTTTTTGAATCATCAGTAAATGTTCCCTGGGGCAAAGCTCACACAGAAACTACAGAATTGTCTCCTGGTACTAAACCTTCTGTGAATCAAGCTTTTAGATACTTGCAACGCTCTGGCATCAAGACGTTCATACAACTCTGAATTATTTATTCATCAATCTTTGTGCAGCTTCCCAAACACCAGTGGAGACCAAGATGATTTCAGCTATTTGATGTTACATCTTCTCAAGTGGCTAAAGAGGCTATAAAGCACCCCATTGCTTAAGCCTGCCATCTCAGTTCCATTAGCAGTAAAGACCTCTCTATTCAAACTGCTAAGTAAATCCTCCGAGAGCCCGGGGACCGTTTCATGCTTGAAAGCAACTGTTAAGAATTTGACAACAACCAAACTGTTCCTATTTAATCCTTCTCCCAAGGTAAAAAGAATTATAGGTAAACATATGCCTTCATTATTTGCTTTGCTGCATTTCAATACTCAATCCCACACAAAATTGCCAGCCAAGGATTTAATGCAATCTCTTCTGTATTTCAGAGCTATTGCCTTTACAGAATGGAAAAAGCTTAATAAGGGCTGCAGAGTTGGTTAGCAAACAACTCTATTTCCTATAATGCACATCAGAGATTTTGCAAAGGTAACTTTAATAACGCAAGGAGTTTGGGAATTTTTTTTTCAAGTCAGGATTTTCAGGTAAACCGGAACAGTTGTTAATTCATTCAATCTGCCAATAACTATTTTTCTTTTAATTTAAAAGAAACAAATTGATCTACTATGGAGTACAACTACTCTAGTTTTAGTACATACACATATTTACATAGGCTTTCTTTTGGGTTAGTAATATGTATGTTAATCAAACACTAGAATATCAAGGAAAGCTTCTTAGATACGCTCAGGAATGCAGTAATATGAAAACTTTAAGCCTTTGGTCAAGTTTAATTCAGAAATTAAAGAACTTCAGAGTTTTTCAAGGAGCCCAACACTTTGTTACTTTCTTACAGTTGTACAGTGCTCTCACCCACGCAGTCACTGTGCAATTCTTCTTCTTTATGAAAAAACATGAACCATTACAGATAGAGACTAATGACTGAATGAAAATAAACACACAGTTTCGCTCTGTTGCAAGAGTCACCAATTGACAAAAAAGACATGACAAAGCAGCAGCAACTCCTGCAGACAGCTGCCACAGTCCTGGCACTAGAAGCCATGGACATCCGGTCATCCCAGCCATGAGGGCTTCAAAACAAAATAGTGCTGTGTGCTGGGAGGGCCCTGCCAAGCAGGACAACCAATGTGAGCCATAGCCCACACTGCTCTTGACTTGAGAGTAACTGCAGTGCAGGCTCGAGGAGTGGACACTCATTACCATCAGCAGACAATGCAGCTCCTGCACTGCATCTCCCACTTGAGTTTCACCCAAAAAGAATCCAAATTTGCAAGCTCCAAAACAGTGTGACAGTGCACAATTCTAAAGTTAATTTCAGAGGTACATACCTGACTCAAAATATAACTCCCTAAGAATGTAAGCGAGGGAAGGATATACAGAAGTGTATTAACCCAATTAATAATTTTTTTAAATTGGGAGGAAAAAAACAAAGACCTGTAAAGAGCAGACAGACTTTGACAAGCATTTGATCAGACTGCAATCTCATTTGGAGACAAAACCAGGGCTAATATTGAGGAGGAATTTTCATTTAAATGGACAAAAGAAATTCACAATTTAAAATGAAAGCTGTGGACAATTTCATAGACACTAGAAACCAAAGATTAAATCCAGATCTCTCATTAACTTTCATGGATTTGGACTGAATATACAGTACGGCAAAAGTATCACTTACATATAGCAGAACAGATAAGTCCAAAATAATGTACACAGTTCACACAATCACAGCATCACAAAATAAGCTGATTTGGAAGGGACTCATCAGGATTATTGAGTCTTAGCCCTGCATAGGACAACCCCAAGTCACACCACGTGCCTGAGAGCATTGTCCAAACATATTTTGAACTCTTATCAGGCTTGGTGCTGTGGCCACTTCCTTGGGAAGCCTGTTCCAGCACCCAGCCACCCTCTGGGTGAAGAACCTTTTTCTAATATCCAACCTAAACCTCCCCTGACAGAACTTCAGACCATTCCCTCAGGTCCTTTCACTTGTCATCAGAGAAGAGATCAGTGCCTGCCCCTCCTCTTCCCCTCAGGAAGTTGAAGACTGCAATGAGGTCTCCCCTCAGTCTCCTCTTCTCCAGGCTGAAGAGACCAAGTGACCTCAGCTGCTCCCTATACAGCTTCCCCTCAAGGCCCTTCACCATCCTTGCCACCCTCCTTTGGACACTCTCTAAGAGCTTAATGTCTTTTGTATATTGTGGTGTCCAAAACTGCACACAATGTTCAAAGTGAGGCCACACCAGTGCAGAGCAGAGTGGGACAATCACCTCCCTCAACCAGCTGGCGATGCTTTGCCTGATGCCCTGCAGGACATGGTTGGTCCTACATGTCAGAGGACTTTTTTGACAATTATCCCTTTATTACCAAGAAGCAAAAAGAAGAATCATATATTTAACTGACAGAGGACAACTAATCACTGGGAAAGCTAAACCTAAAAATCAGAACCTTGAACTTTAATGCTCAAGCTGGAAATCAAAAACAAAACTCCCAAACCATTTTTCATCCTATGCATCATTTATCATGCCCCACTTCCTAATGGGTTTATCACACACACCTTAGTGAGCAAAGCTCATTATTCATTTTAATAATACTTCCTGCAAGTAAACAAGGAGATCATGAAAACAAACATGAAACTTGAAGACACCCAGGCTGTTACTGTAAGGCTACTTATGGTATTTAATGGAAAAGAAAGACCTCCTAGCTTAATTTAAGCAGCAAGAAAAAGCCACTACTAGCTTTGAAAGCTGCAGCTTTCCCCACCATTCAATTAGGCTTTCTTCTTTTTTCTGCACATTCACACATTAAAACTTCTTGTTCTTTTCATAAACATTTAAATAATAAATTCCCTTTTCTGCTCTGTACTGCTTAAGGAAATGGGCACAGTGCAGCCTTTATATTACTTCTACGCTTTTTTGCCATGTCAGGTCTCTACAGATGCCTTGGTTGTGCTTAATGCAATATACTAAAGCACTGCTGAAAGCATTACAACTAGAGCAGCAGATTAAAGGGGAGTATCTTAATAGTTGTTACTTCTCTTTTATATCAACTCAAAAAACATCTAAAAACAATTTGGTATTAAAAACATCATTCTTTTTCCTTTCTAACTCATGGCTCTGTTCTAACCTGTGATTCTCCTACAATGACATTTGAATACAAGAGTGCACTAAATTACTATCTTTTGAAGGTAGCAAAATATAACCAATAATATGTCATCCCATCTGTGTGCATAAAGAAGCTCAAATGAGGACCTGGGTGGACCAATGCTAAAGTAAATATTTTGAGACTTTTATATATTTAGCATATTTTAAGTTTCTTATTATTCTTCCTGAGAAATGCTCCTCTGCTGAGGAGCTTGCTTGTTAGCAAAACTCTATGCTAATGGAAAAAAGTGGTAAACTAAGTGCACATTAAAAACAGTAAGTGTGTTCAGTAAACTCCTTCATTCAAATGGAGATGGAAAACGAAGGTTGTGATAGAGAGTGAATTATCGTAATGATCTTCTTTAGATAGACTGGCAAGGTTTTGTACATTTGTTCCATACTTTATCATCTTTATTTAGCATCATTAAAAACATCACAAAGTACAATAAAAAATTTCACACATAGTAGTCAAGTACAGAGGAGGAAAGCAAACAAAAAGTATCTTGGTAAACAACCAGCCACTTTATAGCATCAGTCTTGACACACTTTTATGTGTCACTCATAATTTTACAAAGGTTACTGCTAGACAGAGATGTCTGCTACCTTATAAATAGGGGATAAAGCTAACCAGAATCTTATCTAGACAGTTGTTTTCTTAAGAAATTGTTCTAATAAAGCTGCTGTGATCCATGTTTTGTTCTCTGTATTGTCGACCTTGTCCCTTATTTGCAGCTTGTAGGCTTCTCCTGGGCCAAAAAGCATCTACAGTGCTGGCCATGATGCCCATTTGGTTCTGAAGAACCGTCCTGCTACTCACAATGAACAGTAACAGCTTTCTTGCTTTACATCTGCTTCCGTGCTCCTCTTTTTGTGTGTTGTAGTTTAGTATTCCTAAATAACAACCAAGTGCTCCTTCCCACTACAGACTTGGGGGACAAGAAGCTTGAGCGTTAGATGCACACACACCACATGTGTTGCTCCTAAAAAATTCAACAAGGCACAACTCATCTATATTCACGCCCCTACATCTGTACATTTCTTTCTATAATTATGATATTGTACAGTCCACAAACAGCCTAAGCACTAAATGATACACTGTAGCTGTTGCTAAGGCAGCAGTAGATTTACATGGGTGAAATCTAGCCAGTGTACCACCCTTGTAAATTATCAATAATTACGCAGCTTCTCCATTAAGGCTGCCACAGCTAAAAAAAAAAAAAAAATGAAATCTTTATTTGTTATGAAAACTTAAAATAAAGGTCCATACAGCAAAGAGACCAAATATTTTCCAGCTTTTAGAACATTTACAACAATTGTTTTCTGAAAGTGCAGCAGCAACCCACAGGCTTTGTGTTGAGTCACACAAACTTCCTTAGGAAAGAAAAACACCAACCCAAAATCAGTTGCGTCAAAACTGTTTCATAACTAGTTTCACTGCAAACCACCATGCTTCATCTAGGTTAGCTGCATTGCAGGTATTCCCATCTTTGGGTAGTTTCAGTAAACTCTTATTTCTGTCCCTCTTTAACTCAACACAAGTACTCACAACAGCAAGAATTTTGAGGACTTCTCTGCAGAAAAATAAGTGAGGTTTGTTTACTGTTTTTACCTAGCTGAAACACTTTCAGGCAAAGAGTAAAAATAACAGAGACTTTTTACTCTGAAGCAGATCACAGATAAAACTTTGCTAAAACACATTACTAGTCTAGCATAGAAATCTCTACATGTAACCCAATTATAATTAAGACCAACTGGGAGTCATTTAACTAAACTTTCTAGAACTTATTTCTAAAGAAGTGGCTGAGTTTGCCCACACACAGTTTTTGGAAAATGGAAAACATACTCTCAGCAAGTTGTGTATCAGAAAGTGAGCACAACTTTCTATACTCCAGCACAGAGTACCAAAGCCATAGCAAATTATTAATATCAGCTCAACTGATTTTATTAGAAGTTCCTGCTATTATGTTAATAAAGAATTAGTGGCAAATTAGTAAGTCACAGTAGTTGCATTAGAAGACAGTGATATTGAACATGATAGTTTAAATGAGACTGGTAACAGAACGTTATTTGCATAAGGAGCTTCATAACTGATATGTCTTTTTCTAATTAAAACAAAAATTAAGCTAATTTTTTCTGCTATCTCCCCAGATCACTCCAATCTACACAGAGCAGATAAGCATTCTAATCTATACTGTGTAGTATTTGCTGAGAGGATTGTTAAAACTTCTACAACTTTCAAACAAAAGTTGCTTTTTATATAAAATGCTTGCATAACCTTCCCCTAAACAGAATGTGCTTGATGAATGGAGAAAAATGTAAAAGATAAAACTATTATAAATGCCTGCCTTAAATTTCAGAGAGACAGAGATAAGTGTCTGTAGGCACATTTATGTTTTCTTCATTTATATAAAATGCTACGTTAGAAACCAAGTGTTACATTCATGGAGATTTAGTCAGCTTAAATACCTAAACTTTTGGAAATACAATATCCATAAAACGTGAAACTTTTCCTTTAGTCCATTTAATTTCCGGATTGGATAAGGTGAATGAAAAGATCTACAGAAGGGCCATATCCGATCACATGAAGAGGTATTGTACCAGAATGCTCGCAGAAGACAATGAAATTGTGGTTCACCATTAGTGACAGCCTGCAGGAGCTTTTGAGGCATTCACAGCTTTTATGACATATTCAGGAAAAAAAAGAAAAAAAAAAGTGTGCATTAATCAGTATTATTAATCATTAATCAATAAGGCAGATGATCAACATTCCCTCCATAAAATGTGGAACCTTATCTTCCTTTGTAATGTCCTCTGAGATCTGCAGATGACAGATAGCTGTAAATGATGATAGTGGAGGGAATAAGCCAGTATCTTTTCAGCTTGGCACACCCACTAAATATTTTTTAACCTTAAATGATGTGACATATTTATACTTCTTACCTAACATGTATTTTTCTGTATGTACCATTTCAAGAATATTTAAAGAAATAAAAATATCTCTGGCTTTAAATAAGAACATTTATTTTAATATATTTATTAAAAAGTTGAAATATTTAATAATTAACTCAGGTAATCTTATTAGAAGGAAGAGATCTTAATGAACATACTGACAACAAACAGCAACATGCAAAGTTTTGCTTATTCCAAGGTTTTACTATTTTAAAGTTATAAATATTTTGCATGTGCATACAGAATTCTGTCTAAACTAGAACAATAAAACATCTGAAAACTGGAAAAACACCAGGACATCACCCTTCCCTTCTTAGATTATTGTCATAATTTAAGAAATGTTCAGAAAGCAGCAGTTCAGTTTCAAGTATTAGCTAAGTCAATATAATTAAAAGTTGTTTCTCTAGACATTACAAACCAGTACTTGCAGTAATCCCTAAGGTGATCCTGTTTTCCCCATATCACTCTGACTGAGAACCTGGTTTTCCCACTGCAACCAGCATAACTTTAGAAGGAATAAAGAAATATTTCAATTATCCCAGCAATGAAGCATACAACAAGCACCATGCCCACGAAGCAGCAACTGCACAAGAGGAAATTATGTGAGATCTAATTAATCTAAGTTTTGAAATGTCTGAGAACACAAAATAAAAAGGGGGGTGAATGTTATAGACTCTATTAAAAATATGCACAATCATAACTGTATGGATTGGTATTACACTACTCTTTGAGCTCTATTTATAATTTAGACACAAGCTTTGAAGGAAGGTAGATGATGTGGTATAGTTAATATTTTTGCTTTGAGATCTGCTGAAAAAGTAAATAAAGAACACTGCCTAGCTTCTGTGCTACTCATAAATTCACTCTTCAGAAACCTCTTGGTGCAAAGTGAGAATAAATCAGTGTAAGAGAACCTATTCCAACCCTGAGCAGAACTGGACTGTATAATACCACAAAGAGGGGAAAATAATCACTGAAAGCAATTTTTTTTTAATGTTTAATTAAAAAAACAGAAAAAATTAAACAGTCACAATAGCTGTCATATTTTTGCACGCTCATCTGACTTTGAACAGCTGTGACAATGTAATTCGCACCAACAGCAACAAATTCCCATCTCCATGTGTGCGTCTCTTACACGGTCTCTTGGGCTTTTATTGTTGTTTCTTCAAGTTAGTAAGATGCCAGCATCAGGAACAGCTACTGCAAGCCACCCAGTAACAGATACGGAGGAGGAGGGGGAAATCTTTTACAATAATCACCATCTTCTGACCAACTCAAAACATTCCTTTGAAACTGCTGCAGAAGACAGTAAGAGTGGAATGGAGTGTAATAAACACAAAGCAGAATGAAATCAGAACTTTCTTCCATTAACCCATGACACAAGATACACACAAAAAGAAATCCCAAAAAAAGGAATTTACAGTATAAAGCACTATAAAGATTACACAGATACTTTTCATAGTGCAGCTGGAATACCTTCAAACTGGGCTGCCAGCTCTGCTTTGCAAGCACTGGTGGTTTATGCCGCTGTTTCGCATGCAGAGCCTCTAGAGAACCCATTCTCCCACAGCTAGTACAGAACTGCCAGTACAATGTAAATCCACACCTTAACCTAGAGCATAGTAAATGTATTCATACACAAATCCTAAAAGCAAGATAATTTACCGTGTTTTTCAAATAGTTAGCCACACTGTCAATGTCTATTCAAAATGGAATTAGTGCCATCTGATCTCACACACTAACTCCTGAGCACTCCTCTCCTGATGCTCGTGGGTGCAGCGTTACTTGTTCTTCGTTCAGCAGCAATTCTTGATCTATGCCCCAGAGACCAGGGGAGATCATGATCTAACAGTTCCACGTAGCCTTAAACCACATTATGTTATGCATTTGCAGTAAAACCAATTAACCCCTGGAATTCCACTATGTATTTAATAAATATTTAAAGTCAAAAGATAATTTAGTCATAATATATAGGGCATTTTCTGCAAAAGGCAGAATTTTATTTTAAATAATTCATCCCACATAAATGTACCCATAAAAGACTATGTGCAACACCAGTGGTAAACCACTTGTTCAATCAGACATTCCCCTATATAATTAAAAAAAAAAATAAAAAAGACGAATTAAACAAGTTACATTGTACAATTACCCAGATAAGATCCAAAATCACGTTTCAATTACTAAAGTTACATATACCATTGAAATATTTTTCGCTGATGAAGTGACAGTTATGCAAGATCAAAGCATTTTCCCACATTTGCCTGATTAATTCAAACACCTAATTATAGCTGTAGTAATTCAGTTTAATAATGTACATACATGTTATATAATTCAATAAAATAGGTATGAGAATTTATTAGCTTAAGTTCAATAGAATATCTTTCATGTATACATATATCATGTGTTTTTATAAGTGACAACCCACATAATCCCACATACAGATCTACCAGGCTATTTCAAAACATCAGTTACTTGCTTTGTGCAATCAGCTTGCTTGATAAATGCATTGAGCATCAAATAATGATATTTTTTAACTCACGATGTGAGGTTTGTTATTCATTTGGGTTTTGTCTGCTCTGGCTTTTAAGTCATAAAGACCATGGCTTCCAAAGGACGTCAAAAAGAAATGAAGAGCAACACATCAGCCTCAAACTTTGCCCCAATGCAGTTTTGCAAGTATTGACAGGTCGGATAAAACCAACTAAGTAAGTAAACAGATCTATTTTAATTTCATGCTCAATTAAAAACACAGTGGGTTGCTCAGACTGAGAAGAGTGTGGAAACTTGTTGGGGTTTTTTAAAGTTTTCTAATTTTAAATATTTTTGTAAGGGCAAACTATCATTGCAAATAAAGAAACAACACAATACATACTTATGGCTTAAATGCATACAAGAAATTGAAAAATTGACTTGACATCTGGTTACAGAACCAGATCTACCTGCTAGAGTGAAAAATGCATATTGCCATCAGGTACACACAAAAAAAAGCAAGCTCTTCAGACAGCATGCAATTTGTTTAGCTGCAACATACTGTAACTACTTTTCATTAAATAAACTGAAAGCTTTGAGCTTGTTGCTGGCTTTCATTTAGATTCATTTTTCCCTTCCCTACACATAAAATAAATACTTCTGTATGTTCCACATCCCTCACACATTATTTTTGTCTTTCTCTTTGCCCCTGTTCTCGATAATTTCTTGCTCTTCAGCTCTGCAGAATTTTCCATCCTGTGTTTTTCTAGTCCCTTTCTTTTTCCAGTTCTGTTCATATCCTCCACCTCTCTCCACGTTTCAAATATAGCACCACAGCGTTATAGCCAGACAAATTCATTTAAAATCGTCTAATACAAGATAAGTATAGCCACAAATATGTGGAATTGCTGTTGACAATGATTGGAGAAAGTCATGCATCTCTGCTGCTAACAATCTTCATGAGCAGCCAAGTTTCCCACAGCCTAAAGCTTCCTTCTCTCCCAAGCACCAAAAACCCAAGGCCATTATCACACACACAAACCACTGCACCAAGATTTCTGTGAAGACATTCCAGTCGCCAACTACTGACATGAAACAAAAGGAAAAGTAAAACAGAAATGCCGACCACCATTTTTGTTGCAATTTCCAAATTGCTTATTCTATTTCTCCCATGCAGGGGTAAAACTCACTCTTACAACAAGTAACGGTCTGTGGCATAAAAAAACCACTTTAAAATTAGGCAGAACTTGAAGCTTCAAGCTGCTGCAGCACTAGCTGCTGTTCAAAATGCCCTCTTCCCAAGAGCAAGCAAAACTCCAACAAACAGCCACAATTACTACTAGAGAAAGAATGATGGTATATCAGTGCTGAAAAAAAGAGGCTGAAAGTAGCATGTTGTGTTCTGACAGTGCCAAATAATGAGACGGCAAATGAAAAAAAGAAAATCTACATTTTGGAGGTTTGTTTGTGGGTTTTTTTTTTTATTTCCCTGCTGGCCTAAGTCAAATATTAGCTCTGGGGAAATGTTCACAGATATCTTTTATCTACACTAACTCCAATATTCACAAATCTATTGATCTGAAAGTGTAAAGTGGTGGTGTTTTTTTAACTATTTATATTTGTCTTGCTTTGAACTGACAGTTCTTAAAATTGGCATTTACGTGCCCATATGCATGGACACACAGATTCAAATAATAGCAGCTACGTGACTAAATGCAGAAGCATACTACTTAGTCTTCTGCATTTTATCCCCCGATAAGACAAAATCAGCATGCTGTTACCTACACCAGCAGTAACTAAATAAAAAGAACAAAGAAGGCCTTTGCAATGTTTTAAAGAACTTAAAAAAACCCCTACACCCACCATGCATTTTAAACAGTGTAAGAATTGCATCTGGAATCTAGATTTGGTGTTGACTCTACAGAGCCTGTGGAGATTCTTGAAACACAAGAAGAAAGAAAGAAATTTATTTTAGTCATTAGTGAAAACTTAGCTATAATACACCAACTCCTAATTAGAAGTCTGACACCGTAATTAATTTAAACATGGAATAACCTATAACCTTATCACTGTTCAGTGATTACTAGCAAGATGTTTTTACTGTGACTATAAACTCCAGAATTCTCTGAAAACATGAACTTTAATCCCCTGGAAATGACCATCATGTGTCATCTCATTACTTAGCACATTTCTGGCAGGAACAAAATTTATTGCCAAAAGGACAAATAAGGAAAAAGAACAGCAATGGAGACTTGTGTTACATAAATTTCAAAGTAACCAATACCCCTGTGAATAGCAGCATGCCTGAGATCTAAGGGGATCTAACCATGCCTAGTCAGGCCCATTTCTCTGAGTCTTTTTTTTAATTTGTTCTCTAAACAAAAAGAAAGATTCAGGTTTCTACAGCACTTGGAATTAACAGAACCCTACTGAAATGGCAGCCAGCATAGTTAAATGGATTAGGAAACAAAAAAAGTATAGGAAAGAATCTTTAGACATGGTATAATAACCTCTAGTTCCTCTGTATCAGGAAAACATGTTTATGCTTGTTGTTTCCTTCACTAACTTCTCTAGAGGCATCACTCACTCTTCCTTCCACTGTTTTAAAACTCCCCACAGAGTCTCACAGTTAAAAGTAACAACATTTCTTTCCCTGCTAGTGTTATCTGGGACAAAACTCAGTTACAAATCTGTATTTCTTATCCTCAACTACTAACTTGCCTCCAATGGGATTTTTTTTCAAATACATTTTACTCATTTTGGTGGTTCTGCAATTTGTCTTCTGTTTAGTATTGTCCCACATTTTCTCTTTGCTGAAGTTTTTAACAGGAAAAAACACCTTCATCAGGGAGAGTCCAGTATTTTCTGTTACTAAACAGGAATGCTGGTACCATACAATGAAAACTTCTGCTATGAAAGTAGCTGCCTATGCCTTTAAGCTACATAAATTTGAAAGCCAAAATGTTTTCTGGAGCAACTCTCTTACAGATGCATTTCAAACACAGTGCATTCAGAAGCCTAAAAAAATTCTGTAACTTTTACTTTTTATGTTTTAATATGCACTGAAATATTTTTCCTTGTACAAAAGCATTGCTCTACCTTACTGAGAAGTCTTTAGAGCTCATATTTTATTTTACAATATATTTCATATAAAGCAGAGGTTGTAGAGCCTCCCTCCATCCTTGAAGACCTCAAAACTCAGCTGGACAACCTGAGCAACACTATCTAGCTTTGAAGTTAACTCTCACAGTACCCATCAAGGGATGAGCTGGACAAGCCACAGAGGACTCTTCCTATTTTAATTTTCTCTGACTCTAAACTCTTCCAAAAGCAACTGAAAAGAAACTGCAGCACATAAATGGAAAGTATTACAACTGATGGCTTAAAAAAAAAAATTGCTGCTTCTACCTATGTAGAGTATTGAGTGGAAAGGCATGTTTAGAACAGCAATATTCATTCTTTGAGGTGGAGAAATCTAGTAAGTGTGGACCAAAGCTATGTTACTTCTCCTCCTCCTCTTGGTTTCTAGACCTGCTTCTTGAAGGCAAAGTCTGTCAAGAAATATCCAGGGAAAAGCTGACAGCAAAAACCGCACAGTCAAGCCTCATTTGGCAGGTAGTGGCATTTTCTGGCTCCATCTTTTATCTCCATCTGGTGAGGCTGCCTTTCAAGATTACAAGGAAGACAGTCAAAACACAATAAAGAGTGAAAGCCACAGTTGCCAAAAGTCAATCTCTTTTTAGGTCTAAATGCTAATTCCTCTGGTGTCAGATTCTACCTGTCACTGCTCAAAAGCAGGTGATGAGTGAAAGAGCTATCTCCTCAATGCAGTGCTCATCATAATGACAACACGGTTCATTTGCAATTTTTGCCTATTAACTTCTGGTAACACACTATTCATACAAAACCAATTTGGCATAAACATCAAAGTTGTATGTGAATATACATTTTTGTTTGATCTAGTACACTATTTTTTGAAGGATTCTTCAGCACCTTTAGTAAGTGATGTGAGAATGGGCTGCTAATACAGCCATGGCTAGGAGATACAGTACACCCCTTCTTCCAACAGCATCCCGCCCAGCAGATGCTGAGAGAAACCATTTCACTCACACTTACTGTGTAGGAGACAGACACTAGAAACAAAAGCTTAAGCTTAAAACTTAAACTTTAAAAAAATACAAATAAAAAACCAGAATCAGACACTCTTCACAAGTGATGTTTTTCCTTTTTGCATTTATCCAGCAAAACAAAACTGATTTTTCCTAATAATTCTTGACTTCATAAGCAAATAGTTAATTCCTAATGCCATGGCCTTTTGCATGCAAACACTATAGGAAAATATTTTAATACATAAACTATGTTAATAAATATACCTTTCAGTTTACTTTCTTTTAATTATGAAATGGCTCACCTCCTATTATTTTTATTTCTAAGAGCAGAGTTTCCTACTTCGATCTAAGTTCTTAACTGTCCTTTGAAATGTTTGTATTGCCTAAGTATGTAAAAATGCAACGGAGTTACACCGATTTTGAGCATGCAAGGTCAAACCCACCACATTTTCAAGTGCTGCACACTGCCTCTAGCAGAAACCATTAGCGGGAACTTCAGAAAATAAAATACCCATAATGCATCTAAGTAGTTTTGTTGAGTTTTTTGGTGCACTTTAGAAAAACAATCCTGCCATCAACAAGTCTAAACTACTGCAGGTAATACATTTAGGCACTATTAAAAGTTCCTTGTCTTTAACAAGAGCACTCGTAATCAATAAAAGTGTCAAAGCCAAATTGGTTTTTCTTCTTTCTTCTTCTTGATCATACCAACTCAGAAACTCCCAATGCTACAAATTACCACTTCTAATCCTTCTCCCATACAGTAGAGTCCCTCTTCCTTTACAGGGAGGGTCAAGGTGAAATGCTTGTGATGTAGAGCTGAAGCCTTGCAGTTCCCTAATTACCGAGCCCTCCAGACAAGAAAACTGGTGCATGTGAACCAAATCCAAACAACACTAATGCATTAATGACTGACATGTGGCAGAGGCACAGACACACAGATGCAGCTTGACATTAATGGAGAGATTTGCCTGTGGTCATGCACATAGAGGGGGGGCAAAAATAGACCCACCTGCCTCATGTTTTAACCTGAGTATGAAATCAAATGTCAGACAAGATTAATTAGATGCCTAGAGTTTTATTCTTTTCTGTTGATAGAAAAAGCACATTTCCATAATGTGAGGAAGCATTTATGTGGATAGCAAATCAGGTTGACATTGAGAGAAGGTTTACTTTATTGTGAATGCTAGCTGTGTGGTGCTTGTCAGTGCAATTACTTTCTACTCAAGTGGTTTGCTTTTTAACATTTTATTATCTTAACAATAAAAACCCTGGAAGCAATAATTATTTATTATGCTAATTCTTCAGCTTTTTTATTATTAATTTCTGCCAGACCATTAAAACTTGCCGTTTCCCAGAAATAAACCTGATTTATTAATATTCAGCCAAATAAGAAAAAAAAAAAAAAGGCAAAAACAATCTCTTTACTGGTAATTAGTTACTAACCAGTCAATTTGTATACTTACCAGCTTCCCCGTAAGTTCTATTTTCATTTATTCAATACCCAACATTTCTAACATCATTCTGAAAGAAAACAACTTCAAAACACTAAGTCCACTGCAGCATTTTTTATAAAGAATGATTTAAGCAGTCTGAGAGGCACTAGGATTTCAGACGACTCTGAAAATGCACTATACTCAAGGACTGCATTTTAATTATGGAAACCTTTTAGAACATCCCTGTTTTATTAACAGTAAGTGAAAGACTATAAACAAGGCTTCAGTATGCACCACTTCTTCTCAATCCTGCCTAAAGCCCTCAAGGGGAAATAGCTTCAATGTGCTTTCATTTCTTCCCCCAAGCATTCTCATCTCTGAATGCCTCTTCTCACCAGCTTTAAAATTCACTTAATGTAACAACCACACAGTTATGCTTTTTTCTTCCCTTTTTTTTTTAATATACAAGTGTTCCCTCCTTTAGGAATAAACACCAAGGCCACAGCTCTCAAACTCCCACAGCATAAATGCAATATAGGAGACCATAAACAATCTAAGCAGAAAAGCACTGCAACTAAATGTACCTTGAAAAGCTCTTAGTTTGCAATGCTTTCATAAAGCTTCGTGTCCATGCACAAACTGTCCCTACATTTCACGCAGTGACAGCGGTAGTAATCCCTGGAAAACTTCTGGAACAAATTCTGTAGCTCAGAGCTCAGTTCTCTCTGAGCCGGTACAGCACGAGTTTCTTCCACGGCAAAGGCTTGTCAGCAGTCCCCCCCAGCTTCAGTGAACAATACAAACTCCCAGAGTACACACCAGAGCAGAGCCAGGTTTCTCCATCGCTCTCTGCTTCTGAAACAGCTTTCTCCTGCACACCCCACTGGGATATTTTGCCTGTGGCAGCAGAAAGATCCCTATTAATATGTAATATATACCATAATTAGCACTGTAAAGCAGGTAGTTATCTCACCACTGTCCACACATCCCTCTCTCATAATCGGAAAAGTTTATTTACAGGGAAAATAAAGGAAATAAGAAGAACGCCACAAAATTTATCCAAAGCCCAAACTATTTTCTATAGGATCCTGGCCTCTTGTACAAAAACAAAACGAAGAAAACCATCACAGGAGTGTGACCAATGTTCTGTTATCACTCTTCATCCTAAGGGAAAAAACAAAACCAGACTATGAAAATTACCAAGACTATTTCACAAAAATCAGAGTAGAAAGGCACACTTCATTAAGTATTTTTAAGCACAGAGTCTAGAGATGAAGGAATTCGCTTGCTAAATACACGCACAGCATATTGCTTTAGTCCCTCCCAGGACATCAGGTTAGGCTTTTAGGGTTTATAACATTAGTTCAGCCTTTCTAACAGTGTATGCCTCAATGACCTGCATTATTCTCTTCTACAGAACCAGGAGCCTGATTTGGTACAGTCACTGTATTCCTAGCCATGCCTCTGACAAAGTATGTAAAAACCTTGAAGTTTTGTCAGTTCCTGGATGTCGAAATTATTTCACCTGCAGATCTAAGTCAGTACAAGTTGCATTTGCTACCAAAAGGTAGCTAAGGTGAATTGTGAGTTTCAGCCTGATTGCCCCTCTTCAGCAGAAATTTAGAATCTAGTGATCTTGGTGTCAAGATACACTGTATTTGATTAAGTAAGTGCTAGATTTTTTTTTTTCTTAAAACATACAAAAACTCTCTCAAGAACTATTCATCTACCAAAATACTTCAACAAGCAAATAAATTTGGGAGGTACACAGAAACTCCTAACAAATTCAGGCTTCTACAGAACACACCTGAAGACAATTAGCTTTTGGCAATGACTTTTGGCTGCTCTACTTGCCACACATAATACACAGTATGTAGGCTGAGAGAACCAACACACATAGAACAATACAATGCAGAAACCTCTGATTTTTCTCTGTTAGGACAGACACCAATTTTTTTATTAATACACTCCACAAAGCAGATTACTAAATGTATGCAGAAATAGAAACAGAAAAAGCTCTTTAAAAATATAAGATTTACAGCCTATTATTTTCATTTATTATCCATGCTTTTCAAATGGCATTAATTTACAAAGCCATCAAGTACATACAGGGTTCTGATAGTTTCAGGTCTAAAACAAACTAGTTTCTCACAACAGCTTAGAGTTCTCTTGTATACAGTAAAACTTGATGCCATTGCAACTCTATCTCGTGGCTACACAGGAAAATGTATGGAGTAGCTGTAAATATTTACTCAAAGAAAATGAATTGCCCTGGGTGCAATATTCCTGTATCAAGGCGCAATAGTTCACAGTTACCTTCCACATTAACATAAAAATTTATCGCAAGGGATGTCAAAATCCATTAAGTCCCATGTTGTTTGTTTATTACTGATCCATTGCTGGAGGCAATTAGC
Source organism: Cephalopterus ornatus (assembly GCA_013396775.1). Classification (NCBI taxonomy): domain Eukaryota; kingdom Metazoa; phylum Chordata; class Aves; order Passeriformes; family Cotingidae; genus Cephalopterus; species Cephalopterus ornatus. The sequence continues at coordinate 73,147 of VZRE01001196.1, forward strand.
TCCATCCCTAACCAGGCTGCATTAGCAGGCTGACTCCAGTGCAAAGTCAGAATGTGGAGCATGAACCACCTCTGAAAAAAACAGATTTTCACAGAAACAAATTGAGGAGTGCTCATAAAATCTATCACACAGCTGAGTAATAAGGGAAGTATCTCCACCTCTAGGCGAGTAGTGAGCATCTTTGGAAATAAAAATCTAACTCAAGTGATTTGTTGAAGTTAAGGGTTACTCCACCTTACAGGAACACACCTCTACCAAATTCATTATCCTGTTATATAACTAGAGCCATTTTAAAGCTTTTGAACCATTTCAACAATTCCCACATAGCTGGACCTGCACAGTGTGTGTACATAAGATCAGAGTAATCCTTTTCTAGTTCCAATCATGGCCCCGCCTCAGCTAAACACAGAACCTTACTTCTTTTTCATACATGAGCTTGTGATTGGAAACCTTGACCCACTCTCAAAATCACCTTTTGCTTTTCAAACTTATGATTCTGTTAATACTGTGGGCCAGCAAAAGAAATCAGCTGCAGTCTCAGAGCTATGTAACTGAAGAAAAGACGCCAGTAAAACTTGCTCCTGTCATTAAAGAGAGGAGACAGAACCCAACCAGCATTCGGCTTCCCAAAGCTCTGTGATCTAATTCTACACAAAAGGCTTAATAAGGTTTAGGCTCATAATACAATTAGTAATTTAGCTCACAAATTAGACTATCTATTAACACTCCAGCAGAGACATCAGCCATATGAGGATTAAGAAGGAATCTTCTGCTCTCAATATGGAGCGAGAACTTGAATGCTTTAATAGACCACTTCAGCTTCTACTAATGTGAACATATACTGCATTGTACAGAATGATATGAGCATGGACAGTACCCTCTAATATATTGAATTTTCATTAATGGCAACCATGATAAGAATTTGTATAGTAAGTACAGAGTGGGAACTTTTGAGCTCATCTTAAAGCATAATTTTAGCTGGTAAAAATATGTCCTGCTAGTGCAGAATAGACTGCATATGAATTAGATGTGCACATAAAAACAAGGGCCAAAATTAACACGTCAGCATGGACAAAACACAGGTTAAGCCAAGTTATGGATATTATATTACAATATTTAACTGCAATATTTGAATAAAGAAGCAACTGTTATCCAAATCTTCGCATACAACATTTATTCTGTATCTACTAAGAAGGAACACATGTAATAAAAGATACTTCATCATCTTCTCCCACAAAAGGGCCCAAAAGATTTAGAAAATAACTGATATCTCTAGCATACTACTTAATGGCACATTGTTCACACAGAAAAATATTCCAGATGAATTTTCAAAGGTAAGCTACAAAGGCAAAAACCCCACTCTACTTATTACAAGGAGCTAAAATTTCAATTGCTGTGTCTGAAAAGTGCTGTTCTAACTTACAGAAAACTATATGCGTAACTACATTTCTACAAAATGCCAATATTGGTGTGTTCATGCTGACTTGTGTTAACACCTGATTTACTTGCAATTATTATGTCAACAGGAGCTTTTTGTAATTACTTTCACAGTATGCCCAAAATGGACTGTATTCATCTTGAGGTTTTGAGCTTCTGTTTGCATAATTAGGACCAGCATTGCTAGTTCTTTTTAGCTCGAAAAACAAACAAACAAACAAAATCTTCATCAGTTTACTTCACACTCTAGTAAAAACCATTCACACCCAAATAATATTATGAACAATGTCCATCTGGTCTGAAATCTAGATCTGGCTGCTGTATATCACTCCCCACCTGCACTGCCTGCTGTTCCTATCAGTGTTCAGTGTGAATGCATTCAGTGCAAAGCAGGACTTTAACTTCATTCATGCCCAGTACTTCATCATAAGCACCATGCTTTGCTGGCATGTGTGGTAGCCCATGCATGGGACCATTTTGGTCTTATTTGTCTCAATTTAAAATAAAAAAAAAAAAAAAAAAAAAAAAAAAAAAAAGAGGCAAAACCCCTTAACTTGCTATGACTTACTCTCAGGCAGTCATGAATTGTATCCCCAAGCTTTTACCATAGTCCCCCAGAGGGTCTGGGGCTTTTTCAAAACATGCACGTAGGTCTCCAAACCGTAAGGCCAAGAAAGTGGCCTATATCCACATCAGAGCTACCATCCTGAAGGCTCAGCTCTCTCCTCAGCTCAGTCACTGCTGCTCAAAGGATGGAGGTGGCAGAGGAAGACACAAATGATTTGAGGAGAGGAGAAGAGAAGGTTGCATGGAAACCTCATAGGAACTTTTCAGTATCTGAATGGGGCCTACAAGGATGCCAGAGAGGGACTCTTCACAAGGAACTGCAGTGACACGACAAGGGGGAACGGATTCAAATTGAAAGAGTAGGTGGAAGTGTTCAAGGCCAGGTTGGATGGGGCTCTGAGCAACCTGGTCTAGTGGAAGGTTCCCTGTCCACAGTAGGGGGGTTGAAAAAAGATGATCTTTAAGGCCTCTTCCAACCAAACCATTCTACGATTCTATTTGTGGAACATAATGATGAGGAGCCGAAATCAACAGAGAAAAGGAGGTGGAGATAGCACAGGAGGTGGCAGGTAAGCAATATATATTTGAAGGTGGCCTGGTGGTTATCAGCTTTGTTAAATATGTATGATATTTGCTGTGAAACAGATGTTACTAAAGTGCAATTTTAAACTGTGAGCAGGTAAGAGCCCTCCCTCTTCCTCTGCACAAAATTCCACAATACACAGCTCTGGCAGATTACTATAATTGGCTAATTCTTTCTTTTATTGCTAGACCACTGGGCAGAGTCAAAGCACTGAAATAATGGGAATGTGGCTGCTAGTGAATGTCACGTATTTGCTCAATGCCAGCTTCAAACAGATCCAATTTTTTTGCAGTTCTTCTCCCAAAGGTCCAGAAATACACATCATCTAAGTCTGGCATACAAGCAAGAATTAATTTTTCACTGCTGCAAATCTAGCGTGACACTCTGCAGTTTGTGAAGACTTTAACAGAGCGAGTTCCGGAAAAGTGAGATTTCTCACTCACAGAGAGTGAATGGTTCCCAAACTGTGGTTGTGAAACTGTGATCCACCCACTATGTGCACCAATTTGAAGCAAACAAGCCTGTGAGATACTACTTGACACGGGGAGACTTACTGTGAACCAATTCATGAAACTATGAGTTTATATTCATTTTGAAATTGGGATCTTCAAAAACACAGTTAGTTTTCATTGCAAAATCTTTGAGTTCAAGCTACACATAAGAAACTGACTCAATTTTTTGCAACGGATGCAAAGGAAGTGACAGGCGAGCTGTATCTTCAAAAATACAGATTTCCATGTTGTAGTCTAAACTGCATCCACCATATGTAACAAGAATCTCCAAAGTAGTTTCTAACTGATGCCAGAATGACTCCACTGCTTCTGTTTTTCATTTCCACTTGTCACCAAGTCATTACAGAGATCTTCCAAAACAAAAATTTAGACTTCCAAAGGCTAAATGTTTCTCTGTAGAAATCAGAGAAAAAATTTCAAATGCAGCAGATCATGCATGCATTATTTACATACCCGTGTTCCCCTTGACGTGACCTTGGCCATTCAGCTAGATAAAGCCCAGACGGTCTTTATCTGAACTTCTCAGTCTGAACATATGCTTCACCCCTACTAGTCAGAATTACTCTTTGCTCTTCAAGTCCACTACATGACAGAAGAAGGTATAGGAGGATAAGGCTGAATTTCACATTCATCAATGATCTGCCAGTCAATCAATCCACAAGCACCACAGCACGTTTGTCTACAACTGAAAATAGAAGTAGCTGAGCAATATTATTTCTAAGTGGTTATTTCCATGTCATTTCCCTGCATGGATAATCTTATTCTAGATGCTGGGCTACAATTTAAATGAACACTTCAAGGCTTTTTATATATACACCTTTTTATGGCCAAGTAAAGTTTTTAACAAGGGTAACATTTAACTGCCCAATATTCAGGATGCAAAGAAGTAACAGATTCTAGCAGACAAACTTTCCGAAGAGCAATTGTACATGTAAGCATCCAGCTCCGAAGCTTCTGCAAGACTCATTTAAAAGCCCCAATCCACATCTGCAGTTGGTGCATGGCTGCTGCAGAAGCCAGGTTTTTATTCATCAAGAGTGCATTTCAACAAGTCTCAGGCTCCTGGGGCCTACGTAATTTCAATGCATATTTGCTCTAAAGGGCGTGTGCTTGTCTTAAACACTCCTAAATAAATAAAACAAACCCCAGCGTTTTCCAAATCCCCTAGTGAAAATTCTAGGCTAATTCACATAAATCTCTTACTAGCCTAGATTTATGTAGGCAATTCTAACAACAACTCCTGAAGTAAAAATAAATAAAACACACCTCATGAACTTTATATGTGATCTTCAATCCACGTGCTTTTGCTGTCACTATAAACAGGAGGTAGTAGTGTTGGGCAACGTACAGGCCTCCATTTGGCATTTTCAACCTCTAAGGTTTTAAATAAATATTAACTTTAATTGTGTTTTGGTTTTGTTGGTTTCTCAGCCAAAGGTCTGTGACACTCACAGATCTAACCCCAAAAGATTTCTTTCCTATTTAGAAGGTTGCTTGCAAAGGCTTTCTCCTAAGCTAGAACCGAATCAAGATGACATCTCTCAGACACAGTAAAAAGGGCATCAGTGGCACAGTGCCTTAGAAATATTACCAGGACAACAATTTATTTTACATAACTCAGAAATTACTTCGGTATCAAGCTGCCTCTGCAGAAGCTAAAAAGAAAAACAGTTTAAGTGATGTGTTATGTAAAGTGCTTATAATAAAGTGTTAAACACCATGCTTTGTAAAATAATCATCTACTCTGCAGAGTTCAGAAAAGGTAACATTAAAGGAAAAAAGGCTATAGCAATTTTCAATCATTACATAAGAACTACCCCACTGAGAACTATGGTTCCTGGAAATGTCCACAACTGTCTCCATCTCCTAAACATGTGACAGTATTTAAGCCCTTTGTTGAGTTTTTTAGGGAAAACTGAAGTTACAGGTGGTGACAAATGACAGCTGTAGATTTTCTCTAAGTATTTCGGGGGGTTCTGAACTGTCATCCTCCTTTTTTCAGGTTTTTTTTTTTAATGGAAATTTAGTAGCTTTATCAGCTATGGGGCATCGGGAGGGGAAGAAATTTCTACTGGTCCAACTAAACAAAAACCCCATAGAATGAACAGAAAGGAAAGTTTGGCCATGAAGATCCTCACTCATGTCACAGTCAAATTCCAGAGCACAGATTTAAATCCGGGTCTCCCACACCTCTGTGGGAGTTCTGATCACTAAGCAACTATTACAAGAGGAGTTAAAATACATATCTTTGTCTTCATGCTGTGCTCCAGGGTGTGATTCACATTAGGCTATGGGATCCCAGTGTGGAACCAGAAAAATCTCCCAGCTCAGAAAGTTCCACTGAGAGAAAATCATTTCCCTTTAGGAAACCTCAGCCTTTGCCTGAGATAGAACCTGGTAACATTCTTTTTTCAAAACTGGGGATCCCTTTTCTCAGAAACTATGAGAAACTCTACTCTCAGAAACCATGTAGACTTGGTAACCAAAACTTTAAAACTGCACGTGGATGACCACTTCCTGGTCACAAATTACTGTATCAACCATACCAGAATTATGAAGCATCAGCTCCCAAAATAAGGAATTGTTTGACTAAAGAGGGAAAAGAAGGAAAAAAAAAAATGTAACTCCCCTGCAACTATCTATGCTGCAAGTACACCAGGAAAAACGCAAGAGTCTGTTAATAGGTAATAATACATTAACTTTAAGACCCAGACATACAAACTACTGCATAGATTACAGGCATATGCACAAGTACATAGGAGCAGGTATCATGGATGGAAATTATTTACTCAGTCTAGTGTAAATTCACCAGCAGAACAAATCTGAATAGCCACTCTATTCTTTTACGTATAACAACTCCATTAAGAAAACCTTAAGCATTACGTTACCGGTCCGCTGAAAAGTGCATCCACCTGAAAGTGCACAGAAAGTCCTGTAATATCCTCCTCAATCTTATGTTAGGATCTTATCAGCACAATTAAACAGTTCTTTCACCTAATCAGCCTGCCTTTATGCTCTACAGAATTAAAGGGCCACTGACAAAAATATTTTATCCACTAAATTACTTATAAATAGAGAGTTTAAACAATATTTCATTTTAAAATTAAGGATAAAAGATGTGACAGGATTCAAGATAATAAAGCACCATCTTCCTGAAAACTTCCTCAAGATAACTGTGCCTTAAACATTAAAAAAACCTCCTGAATAACAAAATAATAAACAACCAACCCCAAACAAAAAAACGGGGCATGGGGGGAGGGGTGTCAAATAAAAACCCTGATCTAATACAGGCATGTGATGCTCTATTTCATTCTCCTAGAAGATGAAGAGCTAAAGTGATGAAAGAGGTAATTAGCTGTTAGTTATTCCAGAGCAAAAACACATTTCTAGTGATTAACAAAAAAATGCTGTAAGAGATATTTAAAATAGCTTAACATTGAAGAAGATTAAAAAGAAAAAGGGGGATGTATAAAAAAGCTAATCTACCCCACAAAAAACCCTACTGTAAACAAAACTTACTGTTCTTTACTCAGGGCAGATTACATGTGGGGGGTGGGGAGGGGAAAAACAAACAAATTCATATTGGGTTTACACCATTCCACAAAAAAAAATTAGTCATTAACATCATTACATTTAATCATATGTGTAAAGATAATCAACTATTCCTGCGTAAAGTTGTCAGAAGGCATATTCGAGCCTTGAATATATTATTAAAAACAAATGTGTTCAAAACTAAAATAATAAAAAATAAGAAAATATTAACTATTATCAATTCATATTTGGCTTCCAAATATAATTTAGCTTCATTTTAGACTTCAGTTTTTTGGGAGTTTTTTTCCAGCATCTCTTCCAGTAAGGTTCACCTCTTCCATTCTTCCAGCAAACGTTATACCTTCCTTCCCATCTTTCCCCCCAAACACCCTAAATCTAACCTGTTTTCAAAACTCCTTCCTGTTAATACTGCCATGGTTTTGTCTGAACAACTGTGGTCCTTACTTTTTTCTCCCCTCTCACCATTGCTCTTTATGAGGCAAGGGGTCACTGTTGAGTCAAATAGTTCTGGATGAGAAGTTTCTTTCCTATTCCCTGTAGCTACTGAGCATGAGTATGTGTTAGAGGCATACACACACACCTCAATTTTTACTCTCAGAGATCTGGGCACAAAAATGTCTTTCCTACATTTTTAAAGCATACGTGGGACCTTACCCTCCGTACCTCCTCGTAACATTAATGGAAGTCACATGGCTTAAAAAACAAAACACCTTATGCCAAAAGCAGAACAGAATTCCACTGACAGCAACATCATAGCTGAAGATTTTGAATGGAACAGAAGAGTTCTTAATAGGTTGTGAGAAGACATATGCTCACACAACACTTAAGGTTGTATCTTAACCATCTTGATTGATCCTTATAGAAAAGCTTATCAGATCTCTGCAGCAATAACCCTTTCATTTAAAACACTGGGAAAGTACTGACAATATCTTTGTAGTTTCCTGCATTTTATTATGTACTTTTGCCATATTAGAGCACTCATTCGTCTTTCTGATGAATACTGAAATCAGCCTTTTTACAGTAATTAAAAGTTCATTTGTATTATAATCAAACTGACGCAAACAAGCCACCAATGGATTAAAATTCTCTAGGTCACAAAAATCCATCATCTATTTTCACACCTCCCCAGCTCCAAATACACCTACATTCTTACAAAGCCCAGTTTACAGCCCTTCCTCTTTCTATGCTTAGAGAAGTGGATTTAGAGATGCAGCTACACCTAGTGATCAGCAGCAGGTCACAGCAGGCAAAACTGAAAAACACTGCAGAAGTCTCTGAACACAGTTGGGTGAACAGAGTGACACAGGAAAATCTGCTGCTAGATTTTTATATTTTTTTCCTAAATATATGACCATATGCTCAAAATTGGTTTTGGCTTCTCAAAATCCTCTTTAACACATTTATAACATTATACATCAGAAACACATAACTGGAAGTTGTCAGTAAAATCAAATTAAATAAGGAGGAGGATCATTTTTTCCTAAAAAAATTGAGCAGATAATTCAGCTGCATTCACACATTTACAAACAGTTTGTTTCTGTTCCGAAAGTTTTCAGAACTACTACTTCTTTACACAAGAGTCAGAAATGTGAGCTGAAAGGTTCATAATTACATGTCATTTCCTGGGGAAACATCTTCAAAACTTAGTGATTTAGCTACCTCAAATTAAGTGTTTGACGGTGACACTAACAAGTTTGAAAAACAAGAGATACCCCTCTCAAAACAGCATTTCCTTTAGCAAAAAAGTTGCAACAGGTTCAGTTCACAGGTCCTGACCCCACAACACCACTGGACTTTGTTCCACCAAGTCTACACCTATTCTCTTTCCCCAGCTGAATCCAACGATGCAAACTGACCAGATGGTCTCAGCAGTAACATGTAGAACTTCCCTGGCCACCAGCAACGAGGCTGTTTGACATATTCACTGACCACCACAGTGCACGAGTGAGCGCACAGGAGAAACAAACCACCTCCACAGGTCTTCAGGTCACACTCAAATGACATTAGTGAGATGGAGTTCAGGAGCTTGCTCGCCCTATCCTAACTTATTTTATGATTTGCCTGAAGATTTGTTCTCTCTACCTGTCAATCTAACAGCTTCTGTGAGCACTAAATGTATTGTTTTTAATACATTATATGCTGTTATGTTGTTTCAGGATACAGTGATTTGTTTTCCTCATTAATTCTGACGACTGCTAAACCGTGAGACCAAATAAACACCACAGCATTTTTCCCCCTCCCTGTGTTATTACATTCTTGTAATATTTTGTAGGATTTATTTTTAATTTCTGATGAGGTTTCATTAGTAACTTTATTATTATTTATTTAGCTGTTCATAACTAGCATTTAGAATAGCTAAATAAAATAAATTTAGAAAACCAACTCACATACCCACCACACAGTTTCTTTTTCAACGAATTGCGCCACTTCATTTATACCTGAAGCATTCTAAAGTACATCCCAGTTTACAGGGGAACAGAAAATTTGTTTCATTTAACTGTAAAAAGTTAAAACCCACCACATTTAGAAGCTGACTCGTAAAAATGCTTCTGTTAATTTGCTGGACTATTTTGAATATGAATAGTCTAAAATGTAAAACAGAAATCAAGTCATTCACCTATTCACCTAACAGCTGTAATAGGAGCAGCAAGAATCTCTAACAGCAGGACGTTTGGTTTGAAAATCTTCTCCCACTGCTCTCACTCCTTAGCGAGGCCAAGTCCATGCTATAACTTTAGCTGGAATAGTTTTCTGGATGAGCTGACAACTGCGCAGCCACTAATAAAGCTGCATTTTCACTACCATATGTTACTTCCCTTAGGAAGTGCAGGCATACAGACTTGATGGATGGGTGGAAAGAAAGAAAAGCCGGTGAAATAAACGATGCAAACAAAAGCAGAATTTGTTAAAATGAGATATAACCGCACCTGGAGATCTTTGCTGCTGAAGTGATCAGAATAGCTATTAAAGGCTTTCAAATATAGAATCTAATACTATGAGAAATCTTTTTTAACACAGTTAATTATACCGGAAACTTCTTATTTCCTAGACATTGGCAGGAGCTTCATTTCAGCTACAACAGGACCTATGAAGACTTAACCTATATTCTTTCTTTTCATTTTCCTTCTCTGCAGTCACCAAACATCAGTGTGATCACAGTAAGTTTCAACTTCAGCATGTCAAACTTCTCCTTATATCTCTTTTCTGGAAAATGTGATACTTCTTTTTAGAGTGCCTACACCCAAAAATGAAACAGATGAATCAAAGGCACAACTTCTATTCAGAATGCAAGTTTTCGTATTTTTAATTTTAACCCATGAAATAGCTTGAGGATTACTATTCTCTACGTAAAACCTTTACTTGTCATTAGGAAAAGTAACTTTCAGGTTTTGTACAGCACTCTTCCTTCTGTTCCTTTCTTCATAATTGCCACTAGTCCTGGTGCAAAGTTCATTACAAAAGCACTTTCAGTCAGTCCATCCATCCCTCTCACCGTACTAGGACCCATCCCTTCTCAGAGAAAAACTAAAACTCTTTAAACCAGTATCGTAAAAAGATAATATAAAACCTTGATACTTTTCATGGTAAAAGAGAATATAACAGACTAATAATAGTCCTCCCTGAGTCAGATTCTGGTTGTAAGCAAGAAGCACCAATTTCAGAATTCAGGCTCTGTGCAAATTTACATCTATCTGAACATGATGACTTCATAAACACAGTTTCTGAGTCCTATTACACATGTCCCTACCTTCAATTTCAGCTCCCCATTCTGGTATTTGACAGAACTGATCCCATCTAGACCCTTTATTTTACACAAGGCCAAATATTTAAGTTTACAATGTCCCTTCTAACTTCCCACATCTCAATGTTTGACCTAAATCCCCTACAGGAGTGAAGTGCTTTCCCTAGCCTGAACAACCTACCAAGTAGGTGGAAGAAGGAACGCAGTGGAGTCAGGTGGCATTTTCTATTACAGAACACCATGTTTCAGAGACTTCTGTAATATTAGCATTCAGTCTTCACACAGAACCACTTAATAAAATTTATGCTAAAATTATAAATAACAACCAGATAAATTAGGTGTGCTACAGTTTCTCTGAAAGAAACTAAAAAAGAGTAAAAAAAACCCAAACCCAAATCTAATCTTGCAGAAAGAGCCCAGCTACTTTTAAAAACTTAGGATAAGCATCATTGTCCATTTAAGACAATGTTTTCAGTAACATCTCTTGAATTCAAATTCATGAGATCATTTGCTTCTTGAATTGATGAATCCAGAATTTTAAAATCTTTATTTAAGGACTCAGAGAAAATCTCATTGTTATTAACTGTTAAGCTGCTTTCAAAAGATTACTTGAAATCTCCCAGGCCTTAAAAAGCCAAGATCTGATCTTTCAGTAAGATTATTTTCTAAACAAAAAATTCAAATAAAACGATAGTTGAACGTAATGTTAGAACCAATCATTGTAAAACAAGTCCGTCAGTTTAGAAAAGGGTAAAAATAAAAATGGAACTATAAATGCCAAAGATTACTTTCCTCACACACTGCCATTCTTTGCTTAGAACATGTATGGAGTTGGGTTTGTTGTTTTTTTTCTTTGTTTGCTTTTAAACTTTCTATAGATTAGTCATATAACTCCCGTCTGCAATAAGGAACAGCTATTACAAAAGATAACCACCCAACTCAAGGATGGGTTTTTCTGTCATTGAATTTCTATGACACTGATGCAGCAAGGTTTTAACAAAAGAAAAAGCATTTTTTTCCCCCCAAGCCAAAATGACACTCAGGCACATGCTTCATATGGTAAAATATAAAAATGGAAATGTCATCAATTTTGTTCTGAGTGTCAAGAATCAATATTTTAAAAAAGAATTCTCTATGTGCATCCTCACAATAATCTTCACAGTCAATATTTAACATACATGTACACATGCACACATGGGGAGAAAACAGGGCAGATTCTGCATCCCATGCCATCCTTCGTAACCTCACTACAGTGTGTGAACTGCACCCTCTGTTATTCAGTACTTCAGAAAGTCTGGAATCGCACCTTTGAAAAACCTATATGCACGAGTTATCTGTGAATTGTTTGTGGTTTACAGCACAGTTCTCTACACAGTGTGTCGAGGAAATGAATACACAGGATACAAATCAAACACTAATGTGGGATTGTTCTTCAGCAACATGAACGGCACTTCAACGCTGGCCCTTGCACAGTATCAGCGCATCACATGCACAAGCCATTTAAATATCCAGAAACAGAAGAGCTGCCCCAGCTTAACTTTTAACAAGAAGAAAGACAGTTCACTCATGTCAGCAATGAGTTACGGATTTATCTTAATAGAGCAAGAGCTCCCACTGAAGTCTGGACACTAGACTCCCAACATTAATGAGTTATACGGCTAATATAACTGAGTCCAGTTCCATAATTCACTGCAGAGCATAGGTTCATCCTAACAGAAGTGTTTTGAAAATATTTCATCACTGTTATATATCACCTCGGAACAAAACATTTTTCTGCTCAGAGATCTTCTGACTCTTTTGCAGTAAAAATGCTGGCAAGAAACTAGGGGAAACACAGCTATGTACACAAAAGGTTCCTGGAACCAAATAAAAACCAGAATTTTTAAATTTTTTTTAAAAGTTTTAAAACAGACCACCAATTCCCAGCCATAAAACTTGGTTTAGCTACAGTGCTGCATAGAAACAACATGTAATGTACAAAATATAAACTACTCTGCAGCCTGAGCAACAAGGAGTCAGAAATATTACTTCCCACCAGATCAAAGCACACTTCACATGAGCTGAAGACCAGATGTCTTCAATTTAAAGTGCTTTCCAGTTGCACTAACTTCATGTTAGGAACAAAACAAACAAAAAAAAAAATCTGAAGTTACTCTTTGCAGTGAAGCGCACAGAACTATTTCACAATCCAAATTTTTGTCTAAAATTACGCGTTTCTCCAACATATAAATAGGACGGGGGTGCAGGCAAGGGGCTCGAGACCAAGATAACCATCTGCAGGTCCGGGGCTTCGGGGAACGAGAGGAACGCGGCTGATGGGACACTTCGCCGTGCTCTTCCCCGGGTAACGCACCCCCGTACCGCTTAGGCGAGGGCAGCTTCTGCCCTGCCCTCTCAGGCGACGATCTCGGGGGGCCGCAGAAAGCGCGGGGCCAGGGCTCTACCTCGGGCTCTGCCGGCGCTTCACCGCCGCACCCCCGGGCAGCGCCGAGGGCGGGGAGCGCCGGGGGCCAGCGCGGAGGTACCGGCGGGCGGGCAGGGCAGGCACCGCCGGCCCCTCCGGGAGCACCGCCAGCCCTCCTGCCCCCGTCGCCAGCCAGGGCTGCGGGCGGAGCGCCGGGGGCCGGCGGCGGCTCACCTCGCCCCGCGCCGGGGCACCGGGAAACTTTCGGGAAGTTAGCGACGGAGAAAGGTCGGAGAGCCCGAGTCCCCCCCGTCCCTCCAGCCCTGCCCTGGAGCTGCCCGAGCCCCAGCCTCTCGCCCTTCCATCGACGCGCAGGGGCGCGACCCGAACGGCATCCCGGCACCGCCGCCGCCTCCGGACACTTTTTCCATCCCAGGTACGCAGCGCTTCCGAAGCGTCAACCCCGTCAGGGGGACGGGGAAGGGAAAAAAAAAAGGGCAGAAGAAAACAAAAAAACCAAAACAAATCCCCACTGACTGCGAAGTGGCAGCGCTCCCCCCTTGCCCCCTCGCCGTCCGGCCCGCGGGAGGGCTGCCTGGGGGTAAGGCGACTCCTTACCTGTGAACGTCTGCGCTCCCGCTGCCAGCAAAACTCCGGCCAAAGTAACCAGGCAAGTTCCAACTTTCCCCATATTTCCACCCCTTCCTCCTCCGGGTCCAGCAAAGTGCCAAAGTGTTTGCCAAAGTAGGAGGCGCCCCTCTCGCCCCCCTCCAGTGCGTGGGGCAGGCGAGGAGGGGGCAGCCGGACTCCCGCACTTGGTGCCTCGCGGGCTGTTCTCCTCTCCTCGCCCTCCGTCCGCTCTTAAGGGCAGGGGAAGAGGGTGCGAAGTGGCCGCGGGCCGCCCGCCCGTCTGCCTTCCTCCGGCCGCGCCGCTGCCCCGGTGGGCGCCGCTCGCCTCCCCGGGTGCCCGGGGGGAGGGGGGGGCACCCTTAATCCTGGAGCCTGCTCGGCCGGCGCCGCC